>PVIJ01002462.1:0-81611 GCA_004024925.1 Scalopus aquaticus | reverse complement strand
GACAGTTTGTGATTGGTTCGTCTTAAATTTCATTTTCTTGGATTTGAGTGCATTAATAGTAGCTGAGATTTTTGTTCATTTTTATAGATCACGGAGGCAGTTAAGACACCTCAGTCTAACAGCCTCCTTTTAGAAATACATTAGCAACTACTTTTTAGTATTGTTAGACACAAGCCCTTTTTCGGTAACGTTAGAACTCTGATTTACATGGTAAATATGGACCAGACTAGAATTCAAAACCCTGTATCATACTGCTCAAGATTAAACATCATATAATATTATTACTGTATGTGCAGATATTTTGGTATCCCATCACCTCTGAACAAACTTTACTTGCTCTAAGATACCAGAATCACCTAAACTGTTTATTCATAAAAGCACACAACATCCAACCTCCCAACTGCCTACCTGGTGATTCAAGTCAAGGGAAGTGTGGAGTAGATGGAAGAGCTCTCTGGCTTTCCCACCCTCCCCTTGGGGATGGGCCTCCGAGGGCCCACGCCTGGTGGCACAGTGTAGCTAGTGGGGGGGGGGGCGTGGCTTAGAGTAGCTGTTTAGCTTAGCGTGGTGTAGTGTATGCATGCACGGAAGGAGACAGCAGAGGGAAGGGGAAGCAGACAGATGGCAGTAGGGCAAGAGAACGCTGTAGGAAGGGCCCCAGAAAAGCTGAAATTTTGCAGGGGGCTAGGAGGCCTGCTAGCCTCGTGCACCGCACCCCCCCACCCACCCCTGCCACCTTGCCAGAGTTTAAATTAAAAGCCATAAAGAAGCCAATAAGGGCTCCAGGACTCATTTTAGCCCTTCTGCCCATCATTGAGAACCGCCTAGTGCCATTCCTGCAGGCACTACAGGAAGAATTCTAAGTTCTCAAAACCTGGAGCTCACTGCCAAGTGCAGTTCAGAGGGAGATGTGGTAAGAGGCAAGTTATCGAGGCTTGGAAGATATGAAAACCCTTTATATTTGTATTTTGTTACCACAATCAAGAGGCAATTCTTCATCATGTGCCTTTTCCTTATCTTGTGGCAAGAATGAAATTATTTCCAGGTCCAGAAATGAAAACCTCAAAATACCCTTTCTAAATATGACAGTGTTTACTGAAAATTAGACCAGAAAAATGTACAATTATAACTGTCTTTATATGTTTTTATTTCTTATATGGAACATTTATGTGTTTATATAGAAACAGAATAGAATAGAAACATAGAATGTTTTTCACATTCACTTATTTGTATGGTAGAAAATCAAGTCCATTTTCTGAAACTTTGTTTCTGACTTTTTTTTTGATTCTGTGGATTCCACTTGGTGTCTTCTGTAATGTTTCTAGTTACTTCTTCTGTTGGTTTTCTAGATGTCCATGTGAACAGGCTTTTATGTGAACTGTATTTTCTCCCAGAGAATGCTGCATAACCACAGATTTGATGAAAATAATCAGTATTCCTTGAAAAGCCAACTGAGGGAGAAAGGTATTGTTCAGCATATTTTTTTTAACCATAGATGCAATTTCTTTCTTTTTTCTCATATGAAACCTCACATCATTCCTGAGATGAGAATCGTAAGGCCTTCTTTGTGTCTGGAGGAAAAAAATTTCGTCTTTTAAAATAAAATTGCTCTTACCATTCAGTATTTCATTCTTGGGACTGTTTGCATTCTTTCCCAGTGAGCTAGAGCGATAGGCACCAGGACCTATTTATAACAGGCAAGATGAGCTATTAAGCTGTTTAGTGCCGGGTTAAGAATAAAAGCTTGAAGTGATTGGGTGAATTTCTGTGTGCTTCCTGCCTGGCAAGCATCTGTGACCCTTTGGGGGGAGGTGTGGCTCTATGTCAGGTTTGTGAGAACCCAACTTAGGAACAACATGTGATGTGAAAATGGAAACAGTTGGATTGAAACCATACATGGTGAAGTAAAAAAGATGCTCTTTCTTGAGCTGTTACTGAAATATGCTGGGGTTATTTCAGTGCTTGAAGAATAAATAGAACTGGAGGCTCTGGAGGATAATGTTAAAATATGTGCGAAGGCTCTATGAATTTTCCCAGGCAGTATCTCTCAGTCAATTATATTTTCACTTTTCTTCTGAATTCTTCCCATGCAACAATGTCTGAGCCCTTCGTGAGTGTACACAGACAGTCCTGCTTTGCTTAGAGGCATCAGAGAGGTTTCTTCTTAACACTGAGTTCCTCTGCATTGCTGAGGATGGCAACAACAAAACCTTCAGACAAACACAAGAAGACACTATAAAATATTTGATAAATCATGATAAACTGTACGGAATCTTCTAACTCTGTATAGTTGTGACCTGGGTAGGACATGAAAAGCCCTTAGTTCAAGCTCTGCTTTAGATGAAGAAAGCAAGACAGAAAATTAAAATACCTTGTCAACAGCCAAGCCAGTTAATTGACAACCAGAGTCACTTCTCATGGCTTCCTGTCTCGTAGCACAACGGTGTCCTTCATTGGGAAATGCAATTCAACAGCACAAATTACAACTGGAAAGCATGTCTACAGGGTGTTAAAGCAACGTTGTCTTTTGGCAGTCTAGACTGATAGAGGCTGTGGCCCAGGGAGCTGCTTAGCAGCCAGAAATAAGACACAGTATTTCAGTATTGCAAATAGGAAGGCTAAGCTGGTTTTTGTGCCTCCAAGGAGAATAAACTAGCTGGATTTTTTAAAGTAAAATTTAGCCATTTAAATTAAAGGAAGAGTGTTGCTATGAAAAATAGAAAAAATAATACACGTTTAAGCAGTTGCAAAGATGACTGGTCAGGGAAGAGAGTCTTTTCTGCATTTTTGACTTGTTTATGAAGCATCAAAATAGTTTTTAAATTGTTAAAGCATTTTATACTATGTTAGTCTATTTAATATAGTCTGTACACTATAATTAGTCTGTGAAATCTGCCTTCCCAGCTAAACTTAAATTCCTAGTGAAATTATATATGAGAAATATGCTTCTTTCTCTCTATAATGGTCTGTATTTAAATTAACATTTAGAGCTCTCTGAAGGCACAAAGTCAGGTCCGCGGGGCTCTCAGCATCTCAGAAGCACAGCCCCAAAGCACAGCAGTGCGGAGGGGATGTTGCCATCCACAACATGGCTTCTTTGTGCCAGGGCAAAGCAGACAGGAACTTTTCTTCTCATTCAACACCAAAAAGTGACCAGACTTACACTAGAAAACAATAATTGAATCTATATCAGTTTGTGTTATGAATTTGAGGCTGTTTGGTAGTCTTCTCCTATACTCACATTTTCAATATTTTAATTTTGCAAATATCTTCAGAATGAAGGAGAAAGGAAAATCAAGATCAACCTTTTGGTAGATTTTAGCAAATCTTTGAGTGGATCAAAAGAAACTTGGTATGCATATACATACACACACACACACAAGATACTAATATAGTGATTTTAAACATAAACTTGAAGCTTATTATAATTGATACAGTTAAAATATCTAAGGAGATAAATATATGTCAGGAAATTTTGATGGCATTTGTATCACACTAGTTCCTCACTTCAATATGTGCATTAATCATGTTCTCAACCCTACAGGAATATTATCATTTACTTTCTTAGATGTGACTACTAAAGCTCAAAAATATCATGCAACTAGTAAGTGGCTGAGTGACAGATGTTTATGGTCAGAATATACACTCCCCATCATCAGGTTCTAATTCCTGAAATAAAAGTGATACTCCTCCTTGTACCATGGAAACAATTAGTAATAGCTTTATCACTGTACTGGCTGTGTGCTAAGCTTATCAGGTTTTGATTGGCTTTGTATGGTTAATGTTTTTTTATGAGAAATCTTGGAAGACAAACTATTCTGTATTCTTTGTAAAGACAAATCAAACAAAACAGGCTGAAATTGGTTAGCACCACTGATTCATGTGAAAGATTATTATCTTTGGTGATAGAACACAGGGCTAGGAACCTCCCGATGGTTATCTGCCATATCCTGGTTATAAGATTTAGGTCAACAATATTACTGGCATATATTGTTGACAATTCCTTTCTAGCTCTGAAATTATATGATTCTCTTACAAAACCTTCCCTTTGAGTATCTGGTATTGTTTATTTAAAAGGTCTGTGTATTTTATGTCACAGGGGAAGATAATAGTATCAATATATAATTAAGTTCACATTTAAGGGTTCTGAAGTCCACGGAAACATTATTTCTCAGAAAAGCTGTGGTGGTAAATTGATAATAAAATGACTAAAGTAAATCATGAGAATAAATATACAGCAGTTTGTAATATGAAGCATTCCTAACTGGCAGTGTGGTATTAATAAGACACATACCTCGTGAAGGAAATATAAATGGGAGCTTTTATGGAATTGAACTTCTGAACATCTTTCCTCCTCTTTTCTGATGACAGTTTCAGTGCAGGACTGAAGCCCCAGAATTGTCTGGTATAGTTAAGTCATTTTGAATTTTAACTCAGTTCTGACCCCACATTCTGCAATGTGGGGTCATTTCTCTATCATTGTCCTTCCATAAAAACTGAACAGAAAGGGGGTCAGTTATTTACCTCTGTCCCCCATTCACTGGTAGAACTGAAACTGGAGTCCAGATGGACACTTGGCTACTAAGTAGCACAATAATAAGAAATACACCCTTTTTGAAATATTTAATTTAACACAATGACTTGTTGATGTGGTGCTTGAAACTACCCTACAATTTTGGGTTCAGTTACTGCAGGTAACAATTGCAGATGTTTTTGCTTGTGATCCTTGAGTTTGCCCGATCCTCCATTGCCCTTAATTCATAAGCGAATTTGAGATTATAAATAGATCATCACAGCTGGAAAAAAAAAGAGAGCCAGTAGGGTCAATTTATAAATGTAGAATACCATATCGTACTCTTCTCAATACTCACAGAAGCACAAAGAAATATGCAGAAACATATGCACAGATTTTTTTTCAAAACTTCTAGATCTTTCCTACATCTTTTAACCTCAGTCTGCTAAGAATGTTTTGGGATCCTTCTGAGAAAGTAAAAATGAATTGAGATAGGAAATTCCTTATTAGTCAGGAAAATGAGAACCTTGTGACTGAGCTAACAAGGTCATTTTTCTAGTATTAATGCCACGAACAATTTTGCTGTAGGTGTGATATTGTACCTCAGAAATCTCTTCCATTCAGCCAGAAGCAATGTCTTAATGAAGGAAACTTGTTTCTACAAAGAAAACTCAGGCTGGTTTTACAAATAATGATGATATTATGTGTATGTTGTACTGGATATCACTCACCCAGATTTCTGCACACGTTTCATTTTTAGGACGGGAAATTTCTATTTAGTCTATGGCTTTGTGTGTGACTAAGCCAGCTTTTTGCTCAGAAGCCGACGATGGCATATTTTTTCTATCTTGATTATTTTCTTGGGATTTCTGGCCATCCTGTTTAGGCGCCTGCTGCTGGCAGGTGGGTCTCATCAGCATCCAAATGATGTAGGAATTGCGATGCTTCATAAAGGCCCACCTTAGGAAGTTACAGGAACTTTTCTCTTTTACATATACCCACAGAACACCAGACCTCAAAAACATACTTCTAGCCTTTGTAGGCCTCTCTGTAGAATACTTTTTATAGGAGATTCATGCCACATTTCCCTCAAACCCTTTCAAAAATATATATTTCTTTTCACATCTGACTTGAATTTTGCCATCATAGATGAATACTATTCAGGAGGAATTATTTTGTGAAACTGGATAAAGCACAGACCTTTATCACAGGAACAATCTTCGGATAACCCTTCTTTCCCTTCTCTGCTGTATCCCAAAACAGAGTTGCATAAAATGTAGGTGTGAAGGCTTGTTGCTATCTACTGAATTTCGTGCACACATCCCAACCCTTATGTTGACACCCTACCCCCATTGTAAGGTTATTTGGAGATGGAGTGTTTGGGAGATAATTAGGATTAGGTGAGGTTATTATGAGCGTGATGGAATTAGTTCCCTTATAAGAAGAGATACCCCCTTCTTTCATTTCTTCTATCTCTGACAGCCACTAGTGTGTTATCTGTCCATCCTTGTGCATTAAGGCTAGTCTACCATGAGACTACCATATTGTGAGGACTCACAGTCAGCCCTCTAGTTGAATATAGCCACAGACAAGTCAAAAGAATCACCATGCTTTAGATGAGAAAAAATGATAGCTACCACTCAACATTATGAAAAAATCAGTATATCCTAGCTAAGCTACTGAGTTTGGGAGAGTTTTCTTATACAGCAATAGACCAATTAGCTAATACAATACCTGACTCTTTAGTCCTTTCTTCCACAAAAATATAGTCCAAGTTACATACAGGTTTTTATACTTAGCTGAGATAATAGCATACAGAAGAATCATTTTAGTCTTTTTTCCCCTTGTTTGGTTATTCCTGGAATGAAGTCATAGCACTCTGAAATACAATTATATATACAGAACTTATGTAGACCATCCAGGATCTCAATTTGGATATAAAGTAAGAAGAGATTAAATATATAAAAAATTGTTATGATTTACAAAGAAATTGAGGTAGTACTCTTGTGGTGGCACAGTAGCTATTTGAAAGCATCAGAGCTCTGGGGAAAAAAAAAGGGATGCTGGTGAAGTAGAAAGCTGTGAATCATGATTACTTGTGAGGATTTTCCTTATGAATGGGGTAAAGTTCAATTTTACATGGAAAAGATGCAAGGCTTCCCCTCATATTTATCCAAGGAACTGTCAAGTCATACTTACATAGAAAACATATCACTAAGCCAAACTCAAATTTCAAGTTAGTCATTTGAGTCAGGCCAGCAACTGACCAATCTCCTAGTGGAGCCGAAGTAGAATAAGTGCACAGGGTTTTCCAGGTTGCCTCCCGTTCATGGATAACTCTTTAAAAGGTTATTATTGACAGTGTATGTACTTTTGTTTGGTTCAAATACTCCAATTTAAGACTAAAGAATATATTAGTGGAACTAAGGAAACCTAATCAGGACTTCCAAAGAAAGGAACCATCTTTTATTGAACTTGGAAACTGGGGAAATAAAGATTATTTTCCTAACAAATTCAGAGAAAACAAAGAAGGAAAGATTTAAGAGGACCTGGAGACACATTTTGCATCTTATAACCAGAGGGCAAATGTTGCTGATCCCTTATACTCTGAGAGTAAATTTGTTTACAATTCTCTATCTCTGACCAAGTTAATTGCGATGTGGAAAGTTGCCAGCATGTAGGATGTGAAAAGCCATTGTTTTCTCTGAAGTAAGAAACTGAATAAATTTTTCTATGGTTTAAGTTTTGTAGCTGTGCTACAGTGAATAGTGTCTCTGCCTCAACCAACCACTTCCCTCGTGTGCCAAGACCTCCTTTTCTAGGTTTCATGACTTAGGAAACAGAATCCTCTCTCTTCGGGACCTATATAGCTTTTATGAAAATAATACTGGCATTAAATACTCCTAAAGTCTCAAGAAAAAAGAGCAGGCTTTACATTAGCTGAAACCTGGAGATTTCATGTTGGTAGAATAAGATTATCATCTTAAACCTACTAATGAACAACATTACAAAATATAGACAGTAAATATCCAGACTTTACTCTGGTACTATTTCTCTTCTAAAAATATTCCAGAGTAACTGACTTTTCTAGTTTATTTGTTGGTTGGAAATTAGAATAACAAAAACACAACAAAAGAAACATATTATTTTCCTCCATGAAGACAGATCTAGTGAACATATCAAAATCCAGAATTAGTTGCCAATGTAACTGCTCCACCCAGTCAGTGTATTGGACCCTGACATTACTAGACTTACATCCCATCCAGGCCTGGTTTGCTCAGAACCAGCCTTCCTTCATCTTTGAAATTCATACTCACACCCATACTACCCCACACTCACTAGGTATCACATCTCAGCAAATAGCATCAAATTGATTTTCTATTTTCTTTGAGTATGGTGCACATGAGGTATAAATGACTCCAAATGAGATAGTTACTGACTCCAAAGAAACTTAATCTTTCAAAATATAAAGACACTACCATATAAGTAGCATTTTAATTCAGAGAAATGGAGTGAGGGTTTCAGCTAGTATTGCTAGATCTTGGGAGAGATTGAAGCAGTTCACACTGGCATTCCTAATTCTCCTCTAGTCCATTATTTAATTTCCAGTGCCTCTAGGAAAACATATTGCTATTTTTATCATTTTGATGTTCCTCATGGCTATGCTGAGGGCCTTGTAATTTTACGTTTGGCTATCCTGCGTGTGCAATATATCAAACAAAGTCCACTCATATCCCACATTAAATGTAATTTTACTGCAATTGTAAGAGTAAAGATGCCTTAACTAGTTGATGTAATGTTATTTTTTGTTCACAATTAACAAAATATTTATTAATTTACATATTGTGGCTTTCATTTTGTAGTTTGGAGCCAGTACTTTTTTTTTTTTTTTTTCAGATTTCAATCATTTCTGTACATCTTTAAAAATCTCCCAGCCCATTGGCACTGGGATATAATGACTAGTGAATAAAGTGACCTTGACAATTCTAATCAAATAGAGGAGTATATTTTAAAGCTTTTAAAAATAGAACCATTTACAATGTTTGTCTTTTTAATAAATACATACCTTTTTTGTTTGTAGCAAACTACATTCCTGAATTTTCTTTTTTCAAATCTCTAATTTTTGATAAATTATAAAGTACAGATGATTTTATTTTCACATTCTCATGTTTAATGTAAAGTTATAGTTCTTATACTTGAGGCTATTTACCTCATCCATTCTCTGAAACATTGATATCCACAGTTCCAATTGAGCTGTCCCTTTAAATATTAGAGTTCCCCTTTGGTATCTAAAAAGACACTTTCCTGGATGATGCTGCCTGCAACTCCTCGACTGTGATAGTTCCTCCAGGGACTATGTGTGGGCAAACTTCCCCTTCACATTTCTCCAAACATTAATTCTTATTAACATCTGAGTCACAGGGCACCACATTGCTCCACTTAGGAAAGCGATGCCTAGTTCTAACTGTGGGATGCTCTGAAAAGGAATCCAAAGATACAGACTAGTCCTCAACATGGACTCTGGACCTTGGGCATTCTCAGTTCACAGAGTTCAGACTTTCTCAGACCCTCTTGGTTGGGAACATTTTTGTAGTCTGCAAACTGTTCTTAGGTTAGTTGAGAAACTTCGCCACCATGGTTCTTGGTACATTTCTCAATTGCCAGAGACAGAAATAAAATGCTTTTTCTTCTCTACTCAGTCTCATATTATTTGGATGAAATGGACTTCCATATTGTTTTTTTCAGAACATTTTTCTGTATCATAGAGGTTGATGCTTCATGGCAAACTCAAAGTTTCAGGGCTTGCATTAGGAGAACGAATATATTATGAAACCGTAAGTCTACTTTCTAATACAATAATTTTTGTCTGGCTAAATTGTAATAAATTTCATGATGGATCATGTGACATGAAAAGGATATGAAATAAATCTTTTTCTTCCTGTTTCTGTCCTAGAGTCCTAATGGCAAACATGAATTGTACTTCTATTCCTACCCACATTGCCTTTTTTCAAAAAGATTTCAAGTTACACCTTTGGTGGGTCTTAGTTTTGGGATGTCGATTGAGTGAGTTTTCTCCTTTAGAAAACCTGAATATAGTATTTCTGTACAAAACTCTGGTCATGCTGCCACCCTCAGAGGATGCCATGGAATTCACAGTGACAAGAATGTTTTGGAATGCTGGCAAAGTAGCAAAAACAGTGTGTCCTCTCCACACATTTAGAAAAATAAAGGTACGGAGGACATGGCGTACTTCTTATTAGAGACTTTGGAAAACACCACACCTCAGTAAACATTCCTCAGGAGCTGAGGAAACACTCTGGTCAATGGCTTACCTCAGCAACCTTAATCCTGGTTTTAGGGAAGCAGACAATAGCACAGACACAATGCCAGCCTTGGAAGAGACTGGGCTCAGGGCACACAGAAATCCTCTTTAAATAAGGACAGCGTCCTGCTGAGGAACTTAGCATTATCTTGCCATTTCAAGAGATGGTTGGGGTTCGCTGCACACTCTTCACTACATAACCAATTCTTGGTGCCCCTGAATGATACTTAGCAACTTCCTCTTTTTTTGATGTTCAGAACTCCTGATGGGGCTTCCTTTGTAGATGCACAGAAGCCATTTCCAGTCCAACTGCCCTGCCCTGACACTAGTTTATTTCTCTCCTACCTCAGTTTGAAAATGCTGGTATCACTACTCACTGGGACAGCAAAGAGGACCAAATATTCAGCTTATGGTGGCATCAATAATTGTAGCTGCTTTTCACGTCTTAAAAGTTTTATCTGAAGCAACCACTGAGAAGAAAAGATGTACTTAAGAAGGTTTCCATCATTTTTTAAAAGACAAGCAACTTTTTTTGATTCATTCCCATGATGGGATTTGCAAAAGCTGGCTTCCATTCTTCTGTTTGGAAACTAGTACTTTCCCATGATGCCATTTTTCTGAATTACTACAAACTCTTCTCCTTAGGCCTAGCATCCTTAAGTACCATGTAACCAATGTACATCCCTAAGTACCATGTACATCCCAATGTACCGTGTGGTACATTGGTAGAAAACTAGTGAGAGCCCCATTTCTGTCTCCAGATTTCTCCAGAGTAGGCTTCCATATGCAGCTCCAGTGGAATCAGAAATCAGAAATATGTAGGGAGCTTTAGAATAAAAAAATGGCTGAGTCTCATTGTGAAGATTCTCATTTTGTGTCGCTTCATGGGACCAGGTATCAGTGTTTTCTTTGGTGGCCCTGATTCACAGCAGGTTTGTTACCTACCAATTTAGACCACTTCTGGCTGTCGGCTCTCCTCACTTCTGATTCCCTTATTTCATCCTTTATATACATACCTAGTTCCTCTTTCAATATTGTCACTTGGATTGATGACAGTTTTCAGATCTGCCACCCCAGCTTTTCCTTCCAGAACAGGACTCATGTTCACCTTATTTGGTTTTACTCTCTGTCTTCCTTGCCTTACCTTGCCCCTCCTGACAGGAAAGAATAATCAGATGTAGGCACTAAAAAAGCCTCCGGAGTATAGTAGTGGTGCAGCTCCTTGGTTTACTAAACTTAAAAGATTTGTGCAAGACTTTATCCAAATTACATGTGAATGATAGATAAACGTTAAATAAGTACACTTCTGCTCTCAACCTTGGACTGTAAAAATGCATTGTTCCTGTATTTTTGCTGTCGTTTACTTCTTCTGTCTTCTAGGGTAAATATTTTTTTAAAAAGCATGTAGGCTAGTGATTTCTCTAGGCAGCAATCACACTCCGAGGAAGGGCATCCACAAACAAAGTGAAGAAATTAACTGTGGCTATGTAATTAATTCCCCAAGATTTGACCATGCTGGGAACTGCTGAAATGTCATTGAAACAAACTTGCAAGTAACAATCATGAAGGTGCTTACTTGGAAGCATTTTATCAAAGACCGTCAAAGAAAAAACACAAACAACAAACACATTTATTTTTTAAAAATCAGTGAAACCCAGCAGAAATACATATTACTTTGGGACCCCAGGCTACAGTTGTATGACAGTGTCTCAGGTGTGCGTGTAACCTTGTACGTATCTATATAGCACCTGTCTAGGTAGAGGTTCAGTAGGAAAAGAAAATTATTAGGGTATAAACTAATATAGGGTCAGTGTTTTGAAACAGATTGCAAATAACTAGAAAAAAATCCTAAATGTGAAAGTTCGAGTTTGTTCTGTGCTTATTTCCTAAAGACTCACTGGCGCTCTAGTGATTTCCTTCAGGAAAATGCACTGGGCTAAGATTCTGCAGCTCTGAATGGGAGAGCATTTTATTAAAGGTCACTTGGTCACGTATCAGTGCCTGCCCTTCAACAGCACAGTGTGAAGTGAGTCAGCAGCATTCTTTTTTGCAGGTTAGATCTTCTGCCTTTACTCTCTGCCAGTTTCCTACCTTTTTCCTAGGTCTAAATAATGATGTTATATCCTTTACCAACTCTCTTGTTGCACATATCTATATTTTGTCTTTTAATATAATTTTTATTGACACATACAAAAAAGTACATGAAACATCAAGTAATCATCATGTATGTCTTAAGGAATAATTACAAACTAAACACATGTAATCAACACCCAGTCAGTGGAATATTAACAATATCCTAAAATTCCCCAATGTACCTCTTTCCAAACATTACCCAAACTGCCTCTTAATACCAAAGATTAATTTCACCTTTTTTTGAATTTTGTATCATGGAATTAGCCAGTAATTTTATGTCTGATTTCTTTCACTTAACATTGTTTTATTTAGCAATACTATTGGATGAAATAATAGCCCTTTCAATATTTTTTTAAATTAAGAATATTCTTAGGTGTGCAATATGCAAATGCATTGTTTAAAAAAAAAGATAGTCTAAGATTCTATTAGGAACAAGCCATAGTGAATCATTTAGTTGGTACAGTCCTCACACCCAAATGATGCTCTCATTTACTCTATCTGCCTTTTAGCCTTTATGTTGAAGCAAAATATACAGAATTTACTGGAGGGTACATATAAGTGTTAGAGGAAAATAATTATTTCATCAACTGTGTATATGTGTATAACCATCACTCTGATAAAAGCAAAATATCAGCATCCAGCCACTCTCCTCTTTTAGCCTCCCCTAGTCACTCCCTAGTTCCAAAGTTAATAACTATCCTGACTTCTAACAATATAAATTAGTTTTGCCTACCTTTGCATTTTATGCAAATGACGTCATGTGGACTGTGCTTTTGTCTCGCTTTATTCATCTAATGTGCCATTCTTATCACTTTGTGCTATTCGTTATATGAATAAACCACAGTTTTTTACTGATACTGCTGTTAATAGATGTTTGACCCTTTTACTCTCTGGGCTATTACTAATAATGATGTCCTGAATACTTACTTTGGTACATATATTGTGCATTTCTGTTGAGAAAATCAATTCCTAGTAACAAAATGTTTAGGTCAGAGAGTAAGTTCTCTCCATCCAGTCTTGTCAGTTACTATCAAAAAGATGTCTAGAATGATTGTGCTGAGTTATATTCCTACCATCAGTGTTTGAGAGAGTGCCAGTTGCAGTTACCTTGCCTACATTGGTATTGTGGATCTTTTTAAGTATATTCAGTCTGGTGATCGATTGTTTAATGTTCTGTGGTTGGATTTTGTGTTTCTCTGACTACCAATTAGGCAGTGAAATGTGCATATGTTTCTTGGGTATTCAGTTATCTATTTATTGAGTAGTCAAATATGTGCTTACTATTAAACAAAACTAGGCTCAATGCCTTTTTGTCTGATTTTAAAGGTTCTTTATATATTCTGAATAAAAGTTTTTATAGGACAAATAGAGAAATATAAGCTCTTTGCACAGCTTATGAGTCTTTTCACTAAGAGGATATTCTAATTTTAATGTTTATCAATTTTTTCCTTTCGTATTAGTATTGTATGAATCCTCTTTAGGAAATTTCAGCTCTCCTTAAAGTCATCAAGATGTTTTCTTTTAGAAGCAGTGTTATTCTACATATTACGTCTAGCTGTACAATAGACTTAAACTGATCTTTGTGTGTTGCATGAGGTTAAAGTCAAGTTTGGAGGTTTTTTGATGTATATCCAGATGACACACCAACATTTCTGGACAGATGGTGCTTTGCCCCCTGCTTGGCAGTGCCACCTTTATCAGAACTATACTGTCTGTGCATTGGTGAGTTTCCTTCCAGGCCCTTTAGTCTGTTCCATTGGTCTAATTTTCAATAAACTTCGGGCTTATCACTATTACTTTATTTTTTTTTAAGATTTATTTTTATTTTTGCATACAAGTTGGGGTACAGGCCAGGGACGTGGGGTGGTGAGAAGGTTCACCAGAGACAGAGTGGGGAGCAGAACAGGCACATAGATGGAAATACACTGCTGAGGGGAGCAGCGGGCGAGGCAGGAGAGGTCTGCCATAGCACAGGGGAATCTCCCCAGCTGGGCGTCGAACTAGGGTTGCCGTTGCCGACAGCTCCACAGCTCCACAGCACAGCATTTAACTGCAGCCCCATCAGGGAGGCCCCACTATTACTTTATAATAAGACTTAATATCTGAAAATGTAAGTTGTCCAACTTTATTCTTATTTTCCAAGAATATTCTGGCTATTCTTGATCCACTACATTTCCACATGGACTATTGTGAATATGGATTCTCTTTGAGCCTCTTTCTATTGTCTTCTAAAATTTTCTGTCAAAATTATTCAATGGCTTACCATCATCAGGAGAATAATTTCCAAGTTTCTTACCATAGCACAGATCTTTCTTAGAATTTGGAAGACTAGTAATGAGAAAATTACATATTCACAAGTTGCTTGTATGTTCAGATAGTCACTTTTGTAATGTGTATTTAACTTATTGACCATCTTAAAATTTGAATATCTGCCTTTTCTGATTTATGACAGTCTTTTTTTTCTGTAAAGATATATTTATCTTTAGTAAGTTCTCTCATTATTTACCAACCTTCATTTCTCAATTAAGACTCTAGAAACATCAAATTACTTCTTTTATACGTGTACAAAAGTCATTTTGGTTATTCTGCACCCTTTACGTGGAATACCTATTCCATTCTTTCTTAAACTGGCCAACACCAATTCATTGTGCAAAATTTTCTTTCAGGGTTTCTTCCTGAGTCCTAATCCTGAGGCTGGCTTCTGTGGCACTTTATGCTTGTCCTTCAGAATATACCTTAGTATGTTGCAGTTACCCTTTTGTGTGTCTGCATTATATCTTTTGCAAATGTTTTACATTGTAGAATTTCTGACTCATATCAAGCATTCAAGTCACTCAACATTTGATGATAATCTTCAATCCAGAGAATTCCTGGCCAAGAGCAGCTGCACAACTTGAAATCACATTTGTGTTTGTCGCAGGTGTTTTCATGTTTGGCACTAAGTTTTGTTTGCAAGAAAATTAAGTGATACAGAATAATAATGTGCGATAATTTGCAGTGCTAAAGGCTCCTGATTTGCTAAAGAAGCTTGTACTGTAAATTCACTGCTCACTTAGATAGAATAGAGGTCTACTGCCTCAGAATATTATACCTCTTTAAGGGATCACCAAGCAGGAGAAGTGCTTCAACCAACTTCTAATTACTAATGGAAATGAAATGAATAACTTCACCTCCTACTCTTACTGCATTCAAACGATACCCAACATGTTTAAGCACTGCTCTGAAAGCTCCTTTATGCAAATTATTTATATAATCTTTCATTAGCCCCAGTAGACTGAATTGAAATCTTACATAGGCAAGAACAAACAGTTTCTGATGACTCTGACATCTCTACAATAGGTCATCATTTCTCTGTACTTACACTTCTTAACTTAAATGATATTTAGCCTTTGTGTATACATTTGTGGTAAGGGGGCTCGAGTAGGAATAGATTGTGCCACCAATCAGAAGCTTTTGTTTCTTGTAGTGAAACTGGATTCTCCCAAATAAGTGTTTCATTGAAATGTTTGCTTCAGAATGACTCTGTTCTGCTGCAGTGAGGAGAGACTTCCAGTTAAAACATTTAATTAGTTCCCAATTTAGACAGCCAGAATGATCAGTCAGCCTGTATTTTGGAGCCCAAGTTTGTACATTCCTTGGGATTGGTGAGTCTTGCCCGGAGGATGCGGTCAACTCTGAATAGTTTGTGTGCAGTTCACATCAGAGAACAGGCTTTTCCCCAACCCCTTGAAGGACAGTGAGAAGGAATTAGGAGAAACTGGGTGGCATAGATAGTGCTTCTGTCTTCTCCTTAATGTCCCCACAGAGGCATAGAGTAAGGTTGTCTCAAAGTCTTGAAGATGCAGAAGCTAGCTCAACTAAAGCACGCAGAAACCCGGGTTAAACTTGGTAGACTGTTTCACTCACTTTCAGAATAGTCATGACCTGGTTAGTGATTTAGACACAGTGTGTATTAAGCAAATATTTTTACATAACACACACAAATTGCTATGTTAGAGGCTTTGTGTGTATGAATATATAAGATGTATGTCTGTGAGAAATTCTTCAAACTAGCCTTTCTGTTTATTTCTGTGGTATAAATCTAACCTTTTCTCTGTTTCTTTACTACATGATAGAAAGCTCTAACTCAAATGCTATATAGTTATGATAGCTTAATGGGTTTATATTGCTCTGCTAAGAGAATATCTTCAGCCTTTAGGCCTTTGATAAGATGGGTACTTTTTGATTATTTTCTCCTTCACAGAGCTCAATATCACCTGTCATTTCTCTAATCCTAGTAGTTAATATTCTAGGCATAGCAAGTAACATAGATCCCTGCATTTTCTGTGATATTTCACACTTCTCTGTTTTCAACTCTTCCCTTGACTTACCCAGAAATTTCTTGCCCTATCTTCATCTACATAACAACTATTCAAGTGTTATTTCTTCTAGAAAGTCATCTCTGAACCTGCCAGTCGCACTCAAAGCCTTTCCTTTTAGTTCCCCTCTGCTATCCTAATTAACATAGTTCCTGCCAGAGGAGGGTCTCATAGCAGAAGGTGAATGCTCGGACAAGGAGGGCGATATTCCCAACTTATTTTGAATTGTCTTCATTATGTCTCTGTTTACTTGTCTATGAACATCTTGCGATCAGGGACTCTGTTTTATTTGTTTTATACATATTTGTTTCCCTGGAGTCCTGTCAAAAGCCTGGATGGAATATTCAGGGTTCTCAATAATTATTTGATAGCAAAACTGGTGGGAAACATTTTGCTATCTTTAAAACAACTAGAACTGGAGTCCTTCTAAAAGGGCAATACAACTTCATTAAAACATTTCTCTATGTCAGAATTTCCCACGATGCTGAAGCCAAAAACTCCAGATAAACCTGTGGCAACCCACTCAGGTCCTTCCACCTCAGGTTATTCAGCTGGTGAAAGGGAAAGTGTCGGTGATTTACAAAGGATTTTTGCTGGTAGATACAACAACCTCTTAATGCTCCAAGAAAATGATTGACACAATCTGATAAAGCAGTGTGAAGAAGGATTTCATGAAGAATAACTTATAGAAGGAAAATTTGCTACTGCTAAAGATTAGCAAATAAAATAGAAATAGAAAGCAAATGAAATAGAAAGTAAATGAAAGCTAACTCCTCGTGGGGAGTCATTTGGACAGTATCATAATAGCTCACCCATTGAAATTGTTTTCTTTTCACATTTCAGACAAGTGAATTAAAGAAGAGATGAAAACACATGCTAAATAACTAAAGAATCCATATCTGTTTTGACATATGCTCATTCATTCAGAGTTTATTCTCATGAAATAAGTTTTGTACTTGGCAATGAATGCTTGAATATAAAAGATAACATTCTTAGAACACTTTTTGAAGTTTTTGTTCTCTGTTTCAGAAATAAATACAGATTAAAAATGAGAATGCTTTATCTTGGGGAACCTTTTATGTTGAAGTATATATATTTAATGATCTAGAAATTTTTCTTTGCTCATAGTCATTCTACAATACAGTAATTATTTTCTTCCCTTAGTTTCTATTATGCAATACTCTAGTTATTGTCAAATAACCAAACAAATATTGAAACTTAGGTCCTCATTCAAAATAAGTATGGAGGGGTTGGATGTTAAAAAACCAAAGCAAGTTAGTCTGAAACAAATGTATACTTGAAGAATAAGGCCTATGGAAAACTAAAAGTAAAATGAGACCAAGTCGCTAGGGACATCCGTACAGTTATGTGGGTGTATAATATAAGTTGATAAAATAAGTGATTTTATCAGATTTTTTATATAATTGTTTTCTGGGGTTTTGTAATGGATTGCCTGCTATTATTCTGAGGAAAGCAATCGTACTTTTCACTTACTTGCATGGGAAGTAAAATTATTCAAAATCTGGGACTTTTTTGCAGAAGCTCAAAAGTAGTTCATGTCAAATACCTGAAGTGCTTAGAAAGAAGAAGCTGTGAGATTCAGTCAGTACAAGTTTTGGCGAGTCTTTTTAGTTCACACAGTTGCAACACAAATCCCAGGTTTTGACTTGTGTTGCAATAAATTCACACTCACATCATACCTGTTAATATGCATGAACTAAAAAAACAAGGCAACCAAATAGAATATAAATTGACTTGATCTTCAATAAATTTCAATTAAATTCTCAGGTTTATTGCAAATTCAAACACTGCTTAGTGTTTAAATATATATTGCGTTGGTGATAATAAGATGGCCATCTGGTTTGAGAGGTTGCTGTAGTTTTCTGAAACACTGTCCAAAAAATACTATTTATATATGCAATATAAATAGAGTAAAAATAAAAGGATCACCTTCACTCATTTTGGTAATTGTTGTAAATGGTACATTTAAAAATATACTCCAGGTGGTTATAGTCTAATGACATGGAACACTAAACACTGGTATCACTGAGTTTATAGAATATATTTTAAGTCCCTGTGCTCTGAAATATTTCCCTTTTGGACAATTGCCTACATTTGCCCTTTTCCATTTTCCCATTTCATTTTTGGTCCAACAGCTGTGGAAAAGGAAACTTCTTATATTATTTCTTATGTAGCTTCCAGTTTTCAGCTTCAAGGCAGCACTTATGTTGTCTGCAAGGGAGAAAGAGAGACATCTCCCCTGTTGCCATGCAGTGAGGATAAGGCTTGAGGGCACTGCCTTGAATCTTGATAAAACATAAGAAGTGTTATATTGTAAACTTCTGAGAGTTTCTACTGAAGTTTATGGGCCTGGGAACCATATTTTGGGAACTGCTGCTAAAGGTATCCTTATTTGAATTTCTATTTTTTCTCTCCTCTCTTAGTTGCAGTTACCAGAAGACACATTTACTTATCCCTATTGCCAGCCATTTTTCTAGATGCCAATCCCATCTTTTTTTCTTTATTCAAATCAGTAATCAATGTGTCTCTGTCCAATGATCTAGGGTAAAGGACTATGCAGATGGTTGTGTTAGGGTGACATATATCTGAGATGAAAAGCTATTCCCCTAAGTCACATACAGTGCTGTAAACCAGTTTTACCGAAATAAATCAATAGAGCTATTTGCCTAGTATTCACAACTCAGTATTGCATGGGTTTTTCAATTGTAGCTGTATTCACTATGTGCCCACCTATACTCTTGGTGTAACCTTACCTTAAATCTCAGTCTGCTTTACTACCACCACACCTTTTCAGTGTCCATGGGTATTACTCATGGACATTCTCCAAATTTATTAGACATGCAGGACAAGAATGCTGTTCCCACCTATTCCTGTGCACTGCCAGCCAGGATCTCAGCTGTTACAGTCTCTCACTGGGAGGCAAGGATTCAAGGAGTATTGACATCTGCCTTAACGCTGCTACCATTTGGATACATATTTGTTCTGGCCTTCCAACCCATCCTGGCACCAGGCCTAAAGATGTTTGTCTTGAGTCTAACCCCACTTTTTCCCAAGTTATTTATTTCTCCACTGGTCTGCTCGAATGAGTTAAGAATCTGCAAGTCATCTTTTCACTTCAATATTGTTATCATCATCCTTGTCACCTTTACCAGCAATTAGGAGAAGGCCCTCAGTGAATCTTAGTATTTTGCTTCTGTATTTCCAAATGACCTGAGAAATCTTTAAAACTCCAATAAACTCTTCAGTATTGCTTTTTAATAGGCATTCATCCCACTATTTGTATTCCTCTTTCTGCTATTATACACATAACAGTTTGGAAATATCATACTGAATTGTGTGTAAGGAAAAAGGGCAGTGAGTAGAGGTAGTGAGACCAGTGACTAGTGGCAGTGAGACCATTTATGAGGCTTTTCAAATAATCAAGGTGAAGGAAAATAGGGTCCAAGAGGTGGAAATTCTAAGGAAATACCTAAGAAGTAAACTCAACAGGACTTGACTGACTAGATGTGTGGGTTTAAACAGTTAGGAGTGATATTTTTCTTCGTGGTTTGAACTATTAATGGACTAATTCAGTGATTCCATGTAATCAGATGATTGGAGATATATACTTTGTGCTTTAGTCACAGGACTGTCCTGGAAATATACATTTGCTGTCATCAGCATATAGATCATAAGTGAAACAAGACTGTACAGAGAGATCATGGAAAAGGTTTGAGAGAGCCCAGAACATAGCTTGGAAGAACGCCCAATTTAGTGGACATTCAGAAACATTAGAATCACAAGGAGACAGAAGCAGTATAGGCAACACTGTCGATAAATGTTCCTGGTAAAGCACTAATCATTGCTTAATCTTTATTAAACTTTGTGAAAGACCCTTAAGAAAAAATAACCCTGAAAAATAAAATGAGAGCAGTGTTAACAAAGAAAATTTAACTGAAGAAATTTCAAGATTTAATTAGTTTCCTTAAGCCATTCTGAATTGGGCAGCATGGCGTCTGGCAAGTAGAGAGATACTCCAAGAAGGTTATACAAAGCAGGGGGATTTTATAGAAAGGTGAGTGAAGCAAAAAAAAAAAAAAAAAAAAAAAAAGCCACCAGCAAAAGAAAAGTGAAAGGTCATTGGAGCAAAGTCAGATGCCATGAGAATGGCATCCTATTGGCTCATCTGTGGGGTTTCCATTGGCTGGGTTTGTTGCTAGGCAACAAGAAAAGGTAAAGTATTTTGCACTTCCTCTTTGAAAGTGCTAAGATATATCTCTCCCTGCAGATCTTCAGTGGGATCAGTGCAGGGTCAATACCTGACTCTTGTTGCTTGCTTGGGGTGGTCGCAGAGAGAGCATAGGCATGCCTCTATAGCCCTTCCGCTCCAACTTTAGTTGAGTTTTCCTGTGTTAACTTTCAGAGCACGAATGACAAGATCCCTATGACCTAAACTGAGGCATGTCTTAAAATCATTTTAGTATTTCTAGGATTTTATCAGAAAGAGAACATTTCATTTAAAATTGAGTTTAAGCAGAGGAAGGGTAAAGAGAAGGCATAGAGTTAACAGTACAAGGGGTCCAAATGAGGGAATTATTATCAGGTTGAAGAGTCGGCAAATTATTTTACACTTTTGGGGATACATGCACCTGTATGTTCATTGTGGAACTGTTCACAATAGCAAAGATATGGAAACAACCCAGATGTCCAAAAACAGATGATTGGATCAAAAAGATGTGGTACATATACACAATGGAATACTATTCAGCATTCTAAGAAGATAAACACATGCAATTTGCAGCAACATGGATGAAACTAGAGGGGATCATACTCAGTGAAATAAGCCAGAAAGAAAGAGAAAAATATCGAATGGTTGGTTTCACTTATAACAGGACTGTAGAGAAACCAAATAGGAGAGAGACACTCAGTGGGGGGTGGAGGAAGAGAGAGGATAAGGGCACAAAATGGAGTAGAAAAGGACACAAGGGACCAGAGAGATGGGTCACGGGTGAATTGGTGGTGTGTTACCCAAGGGGAATACAAAATGTAAAAGACATAAATAACAATAAAAATATATATATATATTTTTTTAAATTATTTTAAGCTTTTTGAAAACAGAACAGAATGATCTGTCAAGTAGAGCTAACATCCTCTAGCACTTTCTGGGGACCTGCCTCTAGAAGGCAATGGGATGGGCAGGAGAGTTTGGTGGGGAGGAGGCTGAGCAGACTGGGAATATTTTAGCAGTGTAATCTCATAATAAAAGAGTAATCCTTCAAATTTCAACCTCAGCATTTCTTCACACATTCTTGATATTGGGACTACTAAGGGAGAGACTTTTTGTTTCACTAAAAGCTTCATCTACCACGTCCTAAATTATATGGACTATTAACATGACTTGTGTTTATAGACAAATAATTAGACTGTATTGGTTTTCAGTGAAAAATAAAACCTCACAGTGTTTATAATAAACAGCATAATGGGATTGGCTCAGCCAGAATGATGATGTTATAATAGTGATTATTTTCATTTGAGTATTTCTAAGTGCCAGGCTCTGCAGCAAATACTTACTTACATTCTCTCGTTAAATACTAGCAAATCTTTGCTTCCAAAGGAAAAAAGGTCTAAAATTTACATATTCACATATGCAGTTATTCTAACATTACTTATTTTTACATATGCATTTTGAGGTTATTAATAAATATTGAATTACTTTAGATTTTAATTTGATCAGTTGCATTTACCTACAATTGCTAACCTATTGGTCAAAGCTTAAGAATTTAATTTGTGGTCGATGGCTAAAGGAGATAACACTCCCCAATTTAGTTTAGAAAAAGAGTTTCCCTCTAAATTTATTTGACCTCAGCCTAGACTTTATTTTCTTAAAATGTTTGTGTTGTGACATTAAGGTGTTCCGAATCTGATTGTTTTGAAGACATTAGTGATTATAGAAAGAAAAATCATTGAGTCACAAAATCAATATTCTTATTATGGCAATTTCACATTATACTTCTTGAGTATAAAAATGTTTTGAAGTCTATCAACTAGGGCATTAGTTTCTAAAAAATCTATTAACCAGGGCATTTTGTTTCTAAAAAGAAAACTGTTCCTCTTTATTTTTAATTGCATAAACCTGTTAAACGCGGAGAAGCACATTAAAGAATCATTAGCACTATTGATAAACTGTAAGTTTCTATTTCCAAACATTTTTATTATAAAGAGCTGTAGTATTTATGACTTTGTTTTGGATTCCTTTACACATTACTTTAAGAAAACAAAACTGGTAAATAACAATGTTGCATAACCAAAGTTAACAGGTGCGAACATGACCCTGTGTTAAATCTCTGAGCTCCATCTCTCTTTCCACGAGTTCCTCTATTTCATACAGTGGGTGCTTCTGACTTCTTTTCTTGGCCAGACCTCATGATTTATCTCTGATCTTATCCCAGCCATCTTCAAATGTCTGAAAGGAAATGATAGGATAAAGTTAGATCACCCTCTACAATGAACCAGAGTGAATGGAAAGCCCCCAAAACAAAACAGGTGACTTTTATGAGACCTTTTTCTTCTTGTCTCTTTCTCTTGCATGTAGAGAGAGACCTCCATTTTTTTTACAATGGTGTCCCTTGAGTCTGTTGCTGAATACTAAACTGTGCCACATAGGATGAAACTCCACAAAACCAGGCCAAAAGCAACCAGATAGCAGGGGAGCTATATGCTGAACAATTCCTAGAATTCACATTTTATTATTTTCAAAGTAGCCATAGCAAGTTGATCTAATTAGCCCTTAATAGAGTCTCAATCTATAAAAGCACTTGTCAGTTCTAAGGGCTGAATATTGTGTTTAAACTCGTGAATATGACAAACCTTACTGTGTTTGTATTTCTCTGGCCACCACTCCTGACCCTTCCTCTCCTGTCTGAATATAAGTGGGTAAAAACAAAGATGACAGAGTGGAATGTCATGGGTAACTCTGAGCTTCCTTAAAAGAGCTAAGCAAAGTGCAAGTTGATGCAGTTTTGTACATGACGAACCTCTAGAGGCTCCCTAATCCTCACCCATGCTGGGAGCCACGTGCAGGGTCACCCAGCTGGTGAGAATAAACAAGCATTCAGGGTTTTTGGCTTTTTCTTGTGTGAGTCACGGAGGGGTACTTGTTGGAGTGTTGAGAAAAATAAACACATGGCAGCTCTCTAAAGTCTGTTTCTGGAAACTTAACAGGAAGGAACAGATAGTCATTGTTCAGCGCCTGTAAAGTGTTAGAAGCCTGAACTGGGAAATGCAAGCTGAGGGAAGACCAAACTTTTAATGGATCCGAAATCAAAAATGTAGTCATTAAACTGAAAATCAGCCAAAGGTGACGGAACGTTCTTTTGGGTGAAAAGCTATTGTGGCACAAGAGCAAGAAAAGAGGGGTTAAGACCAAGGAGTTGTCATGTTCAGTTGGATCAGAAATTCTTATAAGAAAGCAAAACACTGGAGAAAACCTGATTTCCCCTGAATAGAATTGATCATGTCTGTGAGAAAAACAAAACTGGTAAAGCTCTCTTGCTGTAAGTGAAGGCAATCCTTCACAAAATGGCCATGGCCATTTTGATAATAGTAGTGGTGTTTTATATATTCTATGTGTAAAATTACCAAATCCTAGTACATTAAGGAGCCCCAAAGCAACATCCTGTGTAGAACCTTGCTCATTCTTTAAGCCTTTTTGGATTCTGCATGACTACTAATGAACTTGAGAAATTACCTAAACCTAATACTCCATCTTTCCATGCAAGTAGGAAGAGCCCCTGCCATAAGCTTTGCACTTAACTCCCTGCGTATCACAAACCCATAATTAGTAGAATTTGTAAAGGAACATGGGTGTCCTTAGTATGGATCTGTTATCAGTGCTGGCACCACACAACCTGGAACTCTAGTGGTCTACTTTCATTCTTTTGCTTGTGGCTATTCAGTTTTCCCAACATCATTTGTTGAAATGATTTTATTTTATCCATTGTATGTTCACAGCTTTTATGTTGTAAATTAACTGTTGGCGTTTATTTTAACTGGTAGCAAATACCAGTAGATTAACAATTAATACTTTCACTCTTTCTGCCATGTCCCTTTGAAATTGGGGATGAAAGGGAATGGCGTAAAATATAGAGAATCAGGGTAAAAGCTGTCTGATTCCTCTGTCACCTGCTCCATCACCATGGATATCTAATACTAATCCTGGCAGAATCCTGGAGGTCTGTTTTCAAATGGGTCTTCCATGCCACAAGGGACATAGGCTAGAGTTTCAGAGCACTGCCTCTGCCTCCTCTGGCTCACTGTAGTTTTCCCTAGAAATCCTACCTGGCTGTAGTCTGCCTGAGTGTAACCCATACCCAAGAATTTTTTTTTAATTGGCATAAAATTGTGTTTTGAGAAAAATTTGGCACAAGTTTACATCTTTGGGAGATAATTATAGACACCCTCCCTTAAGGGTCGATAAACCAGACTACTGGTTTCCAGGATGTCATCATATGTGTAATAGTGAATGAAGGTCATCTACTCTGCCAAAACAAGTAATTATATAATGGTAACATTGTCATTTTTTTTCATATTTCTTCTATTTGTTTATATTATAAAGAATTTAAAACTGAAAAACCCTTTGTAGAATCGTCACTATGGAATGACTTAAATAAGATTTTCATTGTTATGCTTTTTAATCCATAACGTTAGAATCACACATAGTAATGAAAATCATTATCTATTCATATTATTTCCTCCTCTTTCAGGTTTCAGTATTAAGTCTCTATTTTCTCTATGACTTGTCTTCTTTTCTCTTAAACCACTTTATACGTCCTTGGCTTTCTGATTCTCAAATATGCATACCTTTTTTGAGCATTAAATAATCTGTCACAAGCTATTTTATTTATTTTTTTCCATCCCCTACCCTCTTTACCTCTGGTAACCTCAGTTCAGTTTTCAATGTCTACTAGTTTATTTTCATTTTGTTTTATTTATTCAGCTACTTAGTTTTCCTATATAGCACATGTAGTAAAATCATCCAATATTTATCTTTATCTTTCTGGCTAATTTTGCTTTGCATAATCCCCCTGAGTTCCTGCTGTTTTGCTACAAATGGAAAAATTTCTTCTTTCCTTATATCTGAATAGTATTCCTTTGTGTAAGTACACCACATCTTCTTTATTCAATCATCTATTAATGGAACACATAGGTTGCTTCCATATCTTAGCTATTGTAATTAATGCTGCAGTAAACATTCTGGTGCATATAGCTCTTTGAGTTGATGATTTTATATTCATCAGGTAGATAACCAGAAGTGAGATGGCTGGATCACTCTATTTTTAGTTTTTTGAGGAAGGCCCATATCCCTTTCTATATGAGTGCACCAATTTACATTCCTACCAACAGTATGTATGGGCTTATCTTTCTCTACATACTTGCTAGCACTTGTTGGCAGACTTTTTGATGGAGTCATTCTCACAAGTATGAGATGCTATCTCATTGTGGTGTTGACTTCCATTTCCCTGATAATCAGTGATAATGAATGTTTTTCTTCATGTCTGTTGGAGATCTATATATCTTCTTTGAAGGAGTGTCTATCTGTCCCTTATTGGATTGTTTTCTGCACATTTTTTAATTAGAATGTATGATTTTGTTAAGTGTGTAGAGTCTTTAGGGCACTACATAAAAATATACATGATCAGATCATTTACAAATAAAGATAATTTCACTTTCCCAATCCGGATTCCTTTTGTTGTTATCTGATTGCTAAGAATTCTAATATTAAATTAAAGTGCTGCAAGTGACATCCAATCTTAAAGGAAAAGTTTTCAGTTTTTACCATCTTATATTATATTGGCTGTAGGCTTGTCATATATAGCCTTTATAATGTTGAAGTATGTTCTTTCGATGCCCATTTTATTAATAGTAAATGGGTTCTTAGTCTTGTCAAGTGCTTTCTCTGCACCTATTGATATGATCACATGAATTTTGTTCTTCCTTTGTTGATATTACATTAATTGATTTGCAGATGTTAAACCATCTTTGAATCCCCGGAATAAATTCCACTTGATCATGGTGTATCATACTTTTAATGTATTGTTAAATTCAGTTTGCTAAGACTTCCTGGAGAATTTTTGCATCTGTGTTCATCAGGGATATTGTCTGAAATTTTCTTTATTGTTTGTGATGTATTTGTCTGGTTTTGTTATTAGGATAATTCTGGCCTCATAGAATATATTTGGAACTATTCTTTCTTTTCAACTTTTTTAAAAGTTTGAGTAAAAAAGCGCTCTTGTTTGAAGGTTTGTCAGAATTCATTTGTGAGACTACTAGTCCTGGAACTCTTATTTTTGGGGGAATTTTTTATTACTGGGTCAATTTCCACAATTGTGATCATTCTATTGAAAATTTTTATTTCCTGCCTGGTTCAATCTTGGTAAACTATAGTTTTCTAAAATTTTTATCTATTTCTTCAAGGTTGTCAAGTGTATTGGCATGATGTCGTTGTTAATAGTCATTTCTTACGATCCTTTGTATTTCTAAGACGTATTATATTATAATTTCTCCTTTTTCATTTTAAAACTGTTATGATGTGAATATTGCTTCTCTTGATATTGTACCATAAGACTTACACTATTTTCATTCTTTTTCTTATTTCTTTTTTGCTGGCCTGTTTTTCTGTTTTCTACAACAATATATGTTCAAGTTCGCTGATTCTATCAGCCTTTTGTCCACTGTTGAGCCCATTTATGTTTTATTTATTGTTGTTGTTTACTTATGGAATTCTGTAAGTCCATTATTTCCTTTTGGAGCTTTGTCATATTTTCTCTATCCTTGTAATTCACATTTTGTTGTTAACTGTCTTTTTTTTTTTTCTTAATTTCAATAAGTATTGTTAGTACTGTTGCTTTAAACTCTTCTTTAGGTAAGTTAACTAGTTGTCCGGATTTAGATTTTCCCTGGAGGCTTTTTGTCATAGATGCTTTTATCTCATCAATTTTAGTTGTCATAGGTTGAGCTAAACAACTTTATTTCCTTAACCTGATGTATTGGCCTTATATTAAGATTACAGTTTGCAGAATATAATCCTAGATTGTTGGGATCCTGGGGTGTCTGTTGCTTTATAGAGTGAGGCCTGTGCACCTGTTTTGATGACTGGTGCTCTTGTGCCGGAAAAGGGTAGGAGCAGAAGCAGTGAGCACACAAGAGATTGCTGTTAGAGAATACCAAGAGTGCAACCTTTTAAGGGGCAGCAGGTGCCCAAGCTAAGGGTGTGGGGGCGGGGTGAGTTGATAGGCAATCCTTTCCCGGAGGCCACTTACTCATTCAGAACCTCTCCAATTGCCTCAGGATCACACTGGCCTCTCAGCTGTGGACCAGCTGAGGTTTATGTATTCTGTGACCTACAGTTTTTCCCAGAGATGTGGGCTGAGCAGAGTGATCTGGAAACTGTGAGCTTGGAATGCAGACAGAACACAGTCCCTATTACGGTCACAGGTTGATGAGGGGCATGTTTCTGAGGGTCTGTAAGTGCTGTCACTAACAGTCCCTTGCAGTTCTTTAGCAATCCCACGAGGGGGTTGCAGTCAGGGCAGAGCCAAAGCCAAGGTCTGTTCTGAAGGGCTTTCCTCTGAGCCTTCCCCTGAGATACAAGCTTCTGTTGCCAAGTTCTATGTGTTTTCAACTCTTACTAGAGATAGCAAGCACTATAGGTGGATCTCTTCTCACTCACATCAAGCTCCATTAACCATGCATTCCCTACAGACTGGGCTTCAGCTCACTATGTTCTGGTCCAAAGGCTCAGGCTGATAGTCTCCCCCTTAGATAAGTACTATACCGACAGTCAAAAGGACCGTCCATGGCCTCAAGCACCTCTGCTGCAGGGTGTAGGAGCACTTCATCCTTTGACCCTGATTCCTTGCTTGATTTCTAGCAGGTGGCATCTGTCCTTGCCAAAATCTATCTGCTTTCCTGGCTTTCTTCCACAAATTGCTATTTACTCAAATCCTATCTTCCTCTGGAAGTAGATCCCTCCATTTTTCATACCTGGTTGTGTATGCTTCCCTATCCAATGCAGTCCGAGTTTTAAAGTCCTCAATTTGGGCATGAGCCCTTCAGTCACAACAACAACAACAGAAAAGGCTCTGTAAGACAACATCTCTTTTTCTCTTGGGTCAGCCTGCCCCAATAATATTACAAGCAAAATTATATTGTATTTTTTCTTACCATTTCTGTCCTATTATTTTTGCTTGTTAAGATGATAGTCATTCCATCATCCTTTGCACTATTGTTTTTAATCTGTATGTTATTTTACTGTATATGTGGGGAGGCCATTCCACCATCTGGCCAGAATTCATGTCCCAAACCAATTTATAGGCATTTCTATTGATCTTAATTTTTTCCAAATTGAAATTTTACCAATTTCAAAACTCTATCACCAGTGAAGAACATCAACTGGTGCAAATTTGATAACTAGCTTCCTGTCAGAGTGTTCTGTCTATGGTAAATAGAGATTGCAAATCCATTAGATTGCAAATCTATTTAGGATAAAATCTGTGTCTCTTTTGAGTTTCCAACCAAATGCCATACCCGAGGATGATAAAATCAATTTAGTGCCTTGTAGCCAGCACTGAAAATAAATAAAATGTAAGCAAAGAGAAAATATTCCAGTGAATAACTAATAGTAAGGATAAAATTCGTTTTGGAAAATGCTTTAGTATATGAGCACCGGTCCTCACCAAAATTTTGAGAACCTTTACATTACAGTTAAAGTCATAATGGATGCTTAGTATTTCACCATGTAAGTTGTTAAAAGAAGACAGAAAATTTGAAAGAAGTCTGCCTGTAAATTATGAGTGTCTTCTTTGTGATTTTTGCATTTTGACCCGTCAGTTTAAGTGTGGGGTATAAGTGGTTGCTTCATGAGCCTGGTCAACCATCTCCTTCACTTTTTTAGAACATTGGATGATGAATTACCTGCTGGAATTCAAATGCTGATGTAAGCCTGAGGGCACACAACCTATAAACCCTACAAAAGGTTCTTAATTACCCAAATGGGAAGTTATTATTGACATAAGCTGCTAATTTCCACAACCTTCATTTACTTCTACAGCTGTTCATTGGTTGTGCCAGGATTATGTGAATTGAAGCTACAAAGTTGAATCAGACACAGGTTATATCTTAGAAGAGCTTGTGATTTAGTATAGGAGTTGAGACCGATAGCCCGCAAGCCAAATCCGGTCCATAACCTATCTGTGTAAATAAAGTTTTATTGGTACACAACTGGGCTCTTCTATGAATATTGTCTGTGGTGGCTTTAGTGCAGCCACACAAGTTTGAGCAGTTGCCTCAAAGACATTGTGACTCCCAAAACTTAAATATTTCCAGAAAAGCATTCATGAAAGATTTTACCAATCTCTGATCTAGTAAAACATAAAAATCTGTTTAAAATAGCATGTTTTCCTATGAACTTTTCATATACAAAACTGGCAGATATATCATGAAATTTAATATTTTGCTTATTTTTATGACTAAACATCATAGGTCACTGGTCTCATGGGACAGATTTAGAGGATTTGAGAAGTGGCCCCTTTTGAAAATTTGATGAAAGATAAACAGGATTTTAAATGAAACATGAAATGACATTTCATGTTTTTCCCTATTACACATCACCCTTCCCAGAGTTGGCAGTGGGGAAATATTATCTCAAAAAATTACAGAGCTAAATCACTGAATATTAGATCAGAGAAGGAACTACCCATTAGTTGGGCATGGCCCATCTTCTTCATCTGTTACGTCCTAAAACTATTGAGAGACATTAATTTGAGAAAATAACTTATTTCACATTAAATCGGAATGTCCCAATTTTTCTTTAAAAATTGCATGTAACAATTCTAGGCCACTATTCTTACCCATCAGCAACCCACTGGAACTGAAAAAGCAACCTCCATCTTTGAACAAGTCATCAGTTCTCCCTGACTCAAGATTGTCAGTTGCCATTTATAACCAACTTACACTGTTATTTTCCTCAGTAAAAATTTATTTGTTAACTATTCTTTTTAAAAACACAAGATTAACCAAGAAGGTTGTAAATTTTTTAAATGAGTTTTCTTACATATTTAATATGCAAGCAAAAGGCATGAATTCTGCACTTTACTAACCTATGTTCTTTCATAGCCCCTGTAGAAATGGTTAAGATGAATGTCTCACACCCATAAAGACAAGCAGAGCTTTAGAACAGGGGTCCCCAAAGAGGTATGAGCTTTCCCTGGGAAGTGTTTAAGCAAAGCTATTGAGGTTTGGAGAGAAAATATTAGAATATGTGTGTGCATGAGTGTTTTAACTGTGTGTTTTGTATACTTTGCAATTTATAATATAGTTATAAAGTAGTACACGTATGTGTATAGATAACAAATATATAATCCTGGAAATCCTGAAGGGACCTAGGATCATCTCATCCAAGACAAAGAAAGCTGAAGTCCCTGAAGGGGGAATGATCTGTTCAAAGGTGTAGGCGTCTTAGCTCCAGAGACCAGCTTACTCTTAATTCCAAACCCAATGCTCTTTCTGCTATCTCCCACCGCCTGCTTTCTTAACTCAAGCAAATGAGAGCAACATGGTGATAAATAATTCCTCTGAAACAGCTGGATCACTTGTAGGAAACAGCCAGACTTCCCCTAGCTTAGCACAAATTTCAACTGGTGGTACCTAGAATAGTTTCCTTTTTGTGTGAAAAATGGCATCTGACCAATTTCCCCAGTGCCAGTGAGGCCGCGTGCTGTTGCACATTCTCACTTGCCAGCGCTCATTGGCCTGCGTCTATCTCCTTTTCCTGTGGAAATAAAATATAAGGGCAGGAGAAAGGACATATTTGGTAATGTTATGCTCCTCAGCTTCCTGCTCGGGGCTGTCTCAGCTGCAAAATGTCAAGGGAAAAAATATCCCTCCAACTTGGAATGAATTCCAGACAGACCCTGATGCCTGCAAATTTGTCAGAGGGAGCCAAGTCCAGAAAAGCAGAACATGAAGAAGGCTCATTATTTGACTTCAAGAGACGCTCAAATAATCAGACACTCTGGTATTTATGATTTTCCTCATCTCGGATGGTCTGTAGTTCACAACATTCCCCTCCCTTTACCACTGATTCTGAACTTCCTTTTAAATTAAACCTCAACAGTTATAAAAAGACTCTCACATTACTTGTAAGCCACAAGCACTACTGGGAGACATTGTCTGTTCACACAGACTGGTCAGGCTGTAGAAGGGCAGCTCTTTGTGATTATTTTCTGGGGAGGGCAGGCCAGGAAGTCAGACTCACTTCACCTTGGCCACACCGCAACCCTTCTCTACTTAGGACATCTGTGCCAAGACCTCCTGCCACTCACAGCATTTGATATGGTGATCTTTACTGAAAAGCGGTTATTTCATTCTTCTTGACTTTCTTTTTCATTTTGGCTTTAATTTTCATCAGGGGGCATGAAATAAGCAAATAATTTCACCTGACACTCCTGGTCTGTGAATATTCTACCAGGACTGTTTGTAAGGTTGGGGTTTGGCAGGGGGGGGGGGCATAGTCTTTTCCTGGCAGTCAGCACATTTTCTTTCTCTTTTCAAACCACTGCCACATGCTGGCAGAAAGGTAAGGAAACAGAACTTGTAATCCAAACCTCATTAAATTGCTACATACACATTTTCCCTTCTACTTGCTCTTCATTTCTAAATATCGTGACAATTGTTTGCACTTGGTCACCCTAACTTCTTATTTGGGTTCCCCCATAGGCATGAAGGTGTCCAAATATCAGTTTTAGCAAGCAGAGGAAGAGCCCACGTGAGAAATAGGGTGTTCAGTCTTAGCATGTGGTCTCAATGAATAAGGGTCTTCTTTTTTCCTTTTCTAAAACATCCAACATCCCTACAGTCTAAGGTTTGTGCTACTTCCATGGTGATCAACTATAAGGTCATAAACATCAGATTGTGGCATCACTGAATGAGTCATTTGGGAGGAAGTTGAACTGGAAATGCAACCGAAAGCTTCTGTTGACAGATAGGTACCTTCTTAATCACCATCTGTGTGGGTGAAGGGAAAGCCTTGCCCAGCCCAGCGCTCAGCATTGATTCACAAACTTGGACTGCTCTGGGGAAGCTTGGGAAAGCCCATCCTCAAGGAATACCAACTTTTCCTCTTCTGGGACACCCACACAGCTAAGCGGTGGGGGAGAGTCAACAAGGGAACTCTGGTTACTTTATGTTAACAAAATAAGCCAGCTTTCATTTTCTTTACAAAATCCTAAGCAGTTCCTTCTTTAAAGGTTTACATTGTTTATTTCTCAGTCTGTTTCTTTTAATTTTGATAGGATTATAGTTCCATGTTACCTGCCTTGTCTACATATAAAATGGACATCATAAAGGCTTAGCTTTTACAGAACAGGAGGTAGAACTAGACAATACCATGATGCTCCAGTTTTTCAGTTTTCTCTGTCTCCATTATGCACTGGGTTTTACCAGAAAGAATTACACTTTGCCATATTTTTCAACACAATTCCTTGAGTCCATATTTCACTTTATAAAAATTCCTTTAATCAATCCAAATTTTCCATCTCAGAGAGCACTATATCAAGAGCAACTGTGCCCTAGGTTTCTAAGAGACTGGTCAGCGAAAGAAACAATGCCTTTCCCTGTGTCCACTATCAAGAGCTATTTGGTATTCCTGGCAGCCTCCTAAGTCTTTATCATTCTGTCATTTTAGACCTAAAAGAGAACATTCCATCAAGAGATCTGGTTCTATCATTCCACTGGAATGTAATGTAAGACCGCAGAAACTCTAATACAAACAAACTGACCTTGGCTCAGATTAAAACAGATAGTACATTAACGGGCTGCCCCAGCGTTGTTGCCTCCCCAATAAGATAGAATATATGAGAATAAGAAAAAATTCAGTTGGAAGTTTCAGGCCAGACATACAGAGGAACTTTTGGCATTGTGGATGCAGAAGTAGTTACTAAGTCTGATTCTTGGGGAGAAACTTTGTTTTTAAATTGTTTCTCCCCAGTGGAGAAATCGGGGAACATTGTTCCACGTCCTTACCAGTGTTTTGACAGTACGGGATCTTGGGGAAACTTGTTAACTTTAACTTGAAAGTCATATTTGAATGACTAAGATGCAGTTCCAACTAAAAATGGGGGGAAAGGGATTCAAATAGGCCTCCCCAAGATATTGCACTTTGGCATGTGAATTATTTTGAGTAAAAGGCAATTAGATCCTGAAGGCTCAAGAGAAATTTTGCCTCTCAAGTATCTAGAAGAATAATTTAGATGGGGCGAAAGTAGGAAGGGGATTAGGAAGGAGGCTATTTATTCATAATGAAAATTACTACCAGAAATGACATTTTGTGACCTCCTCCCCCAACCCCATGACAGGGCAACTATTTAGTTATCAAGTTCCCCTTCATATAATGTTAATTTATTATATTCGCTAATTTATGTCAACTTTCCAGCTGAATAAATCATGAAGAGTAGAGGAAGACAATTTCTCCCCACTAGGAACAAGATACATGATGTCTAAGGTTTTCTTCAAGAGTCTCAAATTTGTTGAAAACTGACTCCACACATCCTCACTGCTATTAAGATTGTTATTCATAACCAGATCACTTTTACATAACAAATCCAAATTCTCTCTGTTGGCTGATGACTGAGAGGCTGTTCATTCCATCCTTCTTGTTTCACTCATCGGAACAGCCAGACCAGAGAGGACATGGTCAGACAGCAGAAGAGCCAGGTCTGGAGCAAAGCCCTCAAGCTCTTTGTGCTTTATAATCTACTACACCATGTATTTACCAATAATACAAATCTATTTAAGATGCAGCTCCATTTTATAAGAATTCTGTTTATTATATGAGCAGGACTGACAGAAATATGAGAATCTCTGGAAACTGGGTAGGCTCTAGGCTAAATATCACAATTTAGAATAGTTTAGGCAATGTGCAAAATGGGAAAATACTGTTTAGATGAGCTCATTTCTATTCACTAAAAAAATTTAAACTCAAAATCCAACATTTTCCCTCACTTAACTTAGCGTCAGAGGCTTCCACAGCAATTCCTAAAGCAAATCTGCTTTACAGACTTCTTTCCTCCAAATTCGGAATTTCTTTGATATCAAATCTTGAATTTATTAACATCCCTTAGAAAAACTTCCATTTCCTCTCTACAAAAGCAAAATTGTACTTAATTTTATAATCCTTTGCTTTGTAATACTTCAAATGTATAATGTTGCCAGATGGTCAAAGACCTTCCCTCCCTCCCTCTCTTCTTCCCTTCCTTTCCTTCTTTCTCATCCTGAAATGTAATCTGTCCATTTCATATGGAAATCCAGTTGCTGTTTCTCCTGCTTTTTTTTTTTTTTATGGAAATTGAATTATAAGAAGGGATTCTTCAACCTTACAGCAGATCAGAAGTCAAGCCTCTCAGATTTATTTCCTAATGAATGACTTTTGGGCCTAACATTTTTAATAAATGGGAAGTAAAATGATGATATTAAATGCTAAAATTCTTATCTAAAGCTGATATTAATATTATATTATCTCTTCTCTCTTCTATTTTGAGGTTTTAGATTCTTTGCTGGCCATTTAATATACTAATAATCTCACTGGAATCCCCATACAACCAGGCAATTTTCTACTAGGTTTGATTTAAGGATTCCAAAAGCCATTATTTCCCAAATATTTTTTTTTCTGTTGATCAATCAACTGGAATTCCAAATAATGGATTCTATTGTTCAGAGTAAGACATCAAAGTGTGCCAGTTGACATCTGGCATTGCCAAAAGATTAGCCCATTAGCACCCATGAAGATATAAGCTCTTTATCTTGAAGCTCAGCATGGGACAAAGGAGAGTGACATTTGATGATAAACATAAGTAGTCTAGATTGACTAGGCTGAAAAACAAGGCCAAGATTGGGCAATTATAGTGAAAGATTAAGGTGAGAATAAAAGACAGATTGCATAAGAGGTCATCACTGTATCACAGTTCTCTCTACCTGATTTGGGGACTGTGTTCATATTATTTTTACCTCAAACATCCTTAATAAATATATTGATTTTTGGGCCTCCCTGGTGGTGTAGCGGTTAAGCGCTGTGCTGTACCAACGTGAGTCTGACACCTGGCCAGGGAGATTCCCACGTGACCATCAGACCTCTCCTGCCTCACCCTCTGCTCCCCTCAGCAGTGTATTTCTGTCGATCTGCCTGTGCTGCTCCCCACTCTGTCTCTGATGAACCCTCTCGCCGCCCCACGCCTCTGGCCTGTACCCCAGCATGTTTGCATAAATAGGTAAATCTTTAATAAATAAATAAATAAATAAATAGATTTATTTCTTAAAGGTCTTCATTGATATTGACTTGAATCTCCAGATTGAGTCACAAGTGTAAGTATATATCATTAGATGAGGTTTTATTAGATCTAGAAGGTCTTTCTAAAATACATGTGCAAATAAAAATTTTAAATGGCACAAGAGAACTAGTAGTCAACTTTTATAGTGGTTTAGATGTATTAGGGGAGAAAAGTATGGAGAAGAATGTAAAATTTAAAAAGGGAATTTAACACATATTTTAGATAAAGGAAAAACAAGCTGGGCTAATGAGAGGACTGAAAACACCATACATTTAACTGCAGGGTGACCTCTTAAAAAACAAATCTCAACTCAGCCCATTTAAGAGTTTTCATGCTATTTGTTTCACATAAAGAAAGAAAATTCCTTTCTGTATATCAGCACTTTTATTCGTGTGTGTGTTTGTGTGTGTGTGTGTGTGCACACGTGTGCGTATATGTGCATTGAAGATGACTTTGGATGAGCAGATAAACCCTGAGCTATGCATTATATTTCTAACATGTAATTTTGGGGGAGAAAGGGCTTTTTTTTTTCCAGGACATTGGATTTTTTCTGGAGATTGGATTTTGGAGATTAGCTAACCCCTGGCAGTATCACTGTGGAGTGGGGACAAGAATAGCAGTGGGTTGATGGAATTTAAAATAAAGCTATCGCTGTTTTTCTTTTCCAACACAGAAATCTGGATGTCCCATATTGAGGTCATCATGAAAATAGAAACAAGTGTCTCACTAGATAAATTTTACTTCTAAATTATGGAATTTGTATAAGAAGAGCTTTAATGATAATTTTTAAATCAAAATTGTAACACTTGTAAAAACACATCCACTTGAAAAACCATTTGCATTACCTACTATAATTAGCATGCCATTCCTTCATTCATTCACCAAATGCTAGTTGTAACTATTCTATACCTACTCTATAGTTTATTAGTTGGGAATTTCCACAGAAATATAACTAAAAGAATGTGTGTGCGTGTGTGTGTGTGTGTGTGCGTGTGTGTGTGTGTGCGCGCGCGTAGTCAGTGGAGACTTAACTTCTTTTGGGGGAAGGTCAGTCTATTTCCTAATAGGAAACTCCTTCCTATTAGGACCTTCAACTGGTTGGGTGACACCCACCCCTGTTAAAGAGGGCCCTCTGCTTTACTCACAATCCACTGATTTAAATGCTAATCTCCTTTTAAAATACCTTCACAGAAACATGTAGACTAGTGGTCTAATACCTGATTGCCTAGCTAAATTGACATATGAAATTAATCACATGTACTAAGCACTATGGAAATAGTATTATCTTGTGAGGTTTACAGTCTGGTGACATAACTTTGAGACACACTGTTATATACTTTTCAGGAAAAATGCTAAAATTAAATTCACTTGGTAACATTCTTACCCTCACCATCTATGATGATGATGATGATAAAGATGAAGAGGAGAAAAAAAAAAAGTAGTTAGCATCTTCCTAGGATTATGCTAGAAAACTTTTTTCTGAATAATATAGTATCACTTTTTTTTTAAGATTTTATTTATTTATTCATACAAGCTGGGGTACAGACCAGAGTCATGGGGTGGCAAAAGGGGTCACCAGAGACAGACTGGGGAGCAGAACAGACAGATCGACAGAAACACACTGATGAGGGGAGCAGCGGGTGAGGCAGGAGAGGTCTGCCAAGCTGTGTGGGGATCTCCCCGGCTGGATGTTGAACTCCCCTCGCTGCTGCCGCCGACAGCTCCACAGCGCAGCACCCAACTGCTGCGCCACCGGGGAGGCCCTAGTATCACTTTCTTTATCCTATTAAGACTGAAGGAATATAGACTATGATTATATAAAACCTTTCCTGACATTATTAAAAATTATTTTATAACAAATCAATTGTTATTAATGGCACTAAGGGGCCATGACTTTCATTTTTTTATTAGTAAAATTATAGCACTTTATACTGTTATATAAATTTCAGGTGTGCATCATTATAAATTAGAATCTGTAAATATTACAGTAAGTTTACCGCTAGAAGTCTAGCTCTAATCTTTACTATGTAATTGATGTCTTTTGCCAAGCCCCTTTTTCTCTTCCCTTATGGAAATCTGAAAGTTTGTTTTATTTAATTTATTCATTTGTTTCTCTCTACATCACATATGAATGAAATCATATACTGTTTATCTTTCTCCATCTGATTTATTTCATTAATTATACTAACCTGAAGGTCCAGTCATGTTGTTTCAAAAGAAAAGAGTTCATCTTCAGAGCTGAGCAATATTTCATTGTATTTATATTCCACATCTTCTTTATTCAATCATCTGTTGGTGAGCATTTAGGTTGTTTCCAACTCTTGGCTATTGTGAATGATACTGAAATGAACATGGGATGCATATAGCTCTTTGAATCAATGTCTTTGTATTTCCCAGGCAAGTGCCAGAAATAGGATAACTGGATGGTATAGGATTTCTGGTTTTAATTTAAAAACACTGCTTTCCAAAATTGTTGCACCAAATTACATCCCCCCAGTAGTGTACAAGATTTACTTATACTCATATCCTCCCAATGCTTGTTGTTTCTTGAGTTTTGGATAGTAGCCATTTCACAGGTGTGAAGTGATATCTCATTATTGTTTTGATTTGTATTTCTCTAATGATAAGGAATGATCAGCATCTTATCATGTGCCTGTTGGCCATCTGTGTATCTTCTTGCAGAAGTGGCTATTCAGAGCCTCAGTCCATTTTTCAATCAGGTCATTTACTTATTTGTTTTGAGGTTTTTGAGTGCCTTATATGTTTTGAATTTTAACCCCTTGTCCAGTGAGTGATCTGAAAATAACTTCTCCCATTTGATAATGGACTGTTTCACTGTGCAGAAACTTTTCAGTTTGCGATAGCTCCATTTATTTATAGTTCCTTTTGTTTCCCTTACTGTTGGAACTGGGTTTCCAGAGATATCTATCTCTAAGGCCAACATCAAGGAGCATATCACCTATGTTTTTTAATGTGTATTTTATAGTGTCAATTCTTATATCCAAGTTTTTAATCCATTTTTAATTAGTTTTTGTGTATGGTGTTAGTGGACTAGTTTTGTTCTTTTGCATGTGGCCGTCCATTTTTTCCCAACACCATTTATTGAAGAGACTTCCTGAATTCCATTGTATGTGCTTAGCTCCTTTGTCATACATTAGTTGTTCATAGAAATATAGGTTTATTTTTAAGCTCTCAGTTGTTTTTCTTTCAGAAAATTAATCAGGATAGCACTTAGCATAATGAGATTGTAAGGCCCATGATAAAATAGTGTACTGGCTATAACATTCAAGACAGAGGTGATTTTATGGATTACTGTTTGTTTATCTGCAAGGGAAATGTCTGAAAGCTTGAAGCACATGTTACATATAGTCTGGCCACACTTAAAATCTTGGATTGCCCTGAACCTTCTAACTTTTATCAAACAACAAACCTGTTGTACCTCTCCTATGTCCACTGCTGAAGTACAGAGATTTTTCCTCTTAATTTTAAATTTGTTAATACTTTATTATAGTTTACTTTTTTGAGTGTGCCTACAGTTTGCTTTTTTTTTTTTTTTTTTTTTTTTTTTTTTTTTTTTTTTTTTTTTTTTTTTTTTTTTTTTTTTTTTTTTTTTTTTTTTTTTTTTTTTTTTTTTTTTTTTTTTACCTCTTTACATCTGCTTTTAAGAGCTAATCACTCTTTATCCTTGGGAGAAAGTGACAAAAATGAAATGACAATTAGGACTCTTTGCATATGGGGACAAAAATAGTTCTCAAAATAAATAGCGGCCACACACAGGTAGCTTCTCCATGAGGTGACTTGGTGACATCACCAGGACTCTACCCCACACACTTGGGATGAACACAACTGGGGCTGCCATTCTCTTGGGCCTATAATGAAAGGATATCTGTGAAAGGAAATTTTGTCCAGGTCTTTCTCAAAGACACACTCTGTTTTTCCAAATTACCTCAATTGGAGGAGTACATTAGTAAAAACGATAGGCTGTTCTGAAAAACACAGAGAAGACCTGCTAACTTTGTTTCCTCTGGAGTGGGGAGCTAGGAACTCTGGGCAAAGACAAAGCAGAGGATTACTTCTCAATATATACCCCTTTGCACTACTGAAAACTGAAAGTTTATACCATGTGCATCTATTACTTCCTTAAAATTAGCTAATTACCCAAACAGTTAATTAGTTAATAAAATATAATAAAAAAAGAAATCCAAGTAACTGGAAGCACTTGTATCTTTGTTGCCATGTAGCTAACTGCATGAGTTAACCCTTGAATCAGTTATTTCCTCTTTTTTTTTTTTTTTTTCAGTGAAACCCTGAATCTAAGTAACACTGACCTCATTGTTCTTCCTCACACATGCCAGGCACATTCCTCCTCAGATTCTTTGCAAAAACTTTTCCAACGCATGAAAAAAATCTCGTTTTCATTTTCTGAATGGTTCATTCTTGTCTACTTTGTCTTGACTCAATATCACTTTCTCAAAAGGGCCTACCTTGATCACCCTATTTAAAATTATAAACTTGCTTCAGAATTTTCTATCCACTTTCCCTTTCATAGTGTTGATCTTCTTTTAAAGTAGTGCATGGCGTGTTTAACATCTTTCTTGTCTGTATCCCAACACTAGAACTGAGCTCCATGAGAATGGTAATTTGTCTGTTTCCCTAGCATCTAAACACTGCCTGATAACCATGGGTTGTCAAGAAATGATTGCTACATGAATAGGAGTGAGAATAAATGAGTTTTGCTTCCCAAATTTGTTATACTTTCTTATTATTAGATGAGACTGATATATCTAGTTTCTAATTGTATTAATGATTACTATCAAGATTTTTAAAATATTCTTTAGTCTACATTTTGAAAATTACTTTAAGAATCACCTTTTCTTGTTATTGCAAATTAAAATATACTTGTTGTTCTGTTACTTTACAACTCTTCTGCCTAGCTAATTAATATCTTTATCTTTATTAATAGTTCTTTACAAATTAGATTGCTGTTTTTATTTTGTGTTTGTTTATAGATTTTTAACTTCTGAAAATATTTTTAAGATAATCCTTCCATTTTGAAAAATTTGCCATAAACATTTAGATTTGTCTATGTTTACAAGCCATCAACACACATCACTTTGTACAATCAGACTCAGTTCATTAGAGTTGTCAAATAGTTACTTCAAGCAAGAGATGACTGAACCAGGAAATTAAGTGTTGAAAATGTCCAGAAGTTACATAATCACAAAAAATGATCTGGTTGCTTCTGGTTTCAGCAACAGCCAGTAACAGTGAAACAAGCAATTTGTAGATTTCCCAGAAACTTTTGTGAGACCCTATGTCTATTGTCTGTTCCAGCCCCGCAAATTGCCCACTTCTGCTAGAAAAATAATAGTGACTCTGTTTTTCCCTCTTTGTGGAATTATCATTCTCAGTGTGCTCTGAGATATAAATGGGCAAGGATTTCTGATCAACCCCCAGAGGGCCCTCAATATACAAGTTTCTGTTTGCCTCAAACTTAGAAGAAAGAAATGGGAAAGCATATTAAATTCTTCATTAGAATTTCATGAACCCAGTCCAAATTGTTTAGCTCTTGAGTCAATAATGTTTACCCATTATAGACACATTATTAACAACTTCCATTGCTGCTAAGTTCTGTTCATGTGCACATTCTATAGGTCACCCTTGCACATGTTCTTCTCTCTGCTCCTTAATAACCATGATGATCCAGACCAATATCGACTCTCAAAACAGGAAACAGCAAGATAGGAAATCAAAAGGTCCCTATATAATCCACATATAGGTCTGTATATGCTAATTAAGAAAATTAGAAATGAATAGCTGTTGTTTTTTAAATAAATATTTGCCCATTATGTGTTTAAATTCATTTCATTACCAATGATACTTTGTCTATAAAGTGAGAATACAGTAGTGCTCATTTCATAGAACTGTTATAAGGACTTAATGAAATTCCATGTACAGAGAGAGAATTTAGAAAAAGTGCCTGGGTAATCATAAATGTGGTGAAAGGGAGAAAGCGAGATCAAGAGAGAGAGAATGAATGAATGAATGAATGAGGGTTTAGAAAAGTGCCTGGGTCATTGTAAATGCAGAGTAAAATATATCTGCTATCATTATCTTTATCGTCATCAACACCATCATCATCACCATCATCTTTACTCTTTTCTAGAAAAATATGGCAGGTTTAAGTAGGAAACTTATATGTTGGAATTAGTTCTTTATTCCTCCCTGCATCTACCCCTCTGCCAAACTGTCTTCATGGGAAGAGTGTGGTCCTTCCAAACTTGAATTTCGACTCGACCTTATGACTTCTCTTGGCTGACTACAATGAACTGAAATGACAGTGTGCCAGTTCGAACCCTAAGCATGAAAGGCCTTATATTTACACCTGCACATCTGCTCTTCTGCCATTGCCATAAATTTCCTCCTAGATTGCTCCTGGCTAGACCCCAGAATGAGTACATATTCTCATGTCTACTCCTTCCAGCACCATCATCCAGAGCTGCCTACATCAATCTACATAATTGCAGTGAGAAGCAAAGTTATTAGCCAAACCCAACTACTTAGACCATCTGAACCCCCAACCACAGATGGACATGTACCTAGTAAGAAATGATTAGTTCAAGAAATTGAGCTCTTGAGCTTTGAGGCAATGTGTAACATACAGCAGTGAACTAGTGCTTTTCATTCCAGATACACCTACACAGAAGACCTACAGCAACAGAATCAACTGGTGACACCTGCTCTCTGGATGAGGTATATTACATGTTTTGCCTGAACACTGGCCATGTCTTTCTGTGAACATTGCCCAGAATAGTGCTGAAGGGACTGAGTAAGGGTGGGAGAGGTAAGGATTGGTGCCAGTTTCTACCTTCTGTGTTTTTGCCACCTTCAACATCTGCCAGATGGTGCAGCTGCACCATTTGGACAAACAATATGATATCCCCAGCTTTAGCCTAAATGGTACCACACAAGCACAGAGCCGCAGCTGCTATTTGTTGTGCTTTTGCTGTTCTTGGCTCTGCTGCAATGCCTGGGGCTGGCATAGATTTCTACACATGAAGTGTGGCTTTCCAAGATTCTTAGATAGAAGTTTGATCAATGCAGCCACTAATGATGATGACTATATACTTGGAAAATAGGCCAGGATCATTTCTGAATAGTGCGATTTTTTTTTTCCTCAGAGTAAGAACTGTGCAAATAAATTTATAGCAGTGAACTAGTGCTTTTCATTTCATATTTAATAAATTTCAAATGTAATAAATTAAATATAAAATCATGATATACCATCACAGTTTGTCCTTACAGGAAAAAATTAAAACCTGACCTATATTGTTAATGTATTTTTACATTTTTAAAGAAATGAATACTTATTCTTTGCTTTCCATAATATTCACATCAGCATATATGTAGCTCAATTAATCATTCAATAAATCAAATTTATAATTTATTTCCACTTTTAAATAAAAGGTAAGAGATTTGTTCTGCATGCATTGTTTAGAACAACTGAAAGTCATTACTGATTCATACATGCAATGTAACCCATTTAAAAATTTTCAGAGCTTGGTTTGAAATCTAAAAAGAAGAAGATATAAATAAATGTGAGCCCAATCTATAGTCCACAGAATCTATCTCATTTTACTAGTCCACTTAAAACTTTATCAAATACTTTTAAATTGACGATATTTGCTAATGCTATGGAGATGAAAGAAGGGATAAATAGATAAAAAATTATGTGTGTGGTCCAGTCAAAGTTCTTAATTTGAAAGAATGGGTTATAACCATTCTACAGAGTAGCTCAAAGAAAATATAGACAAATATATGGTGAAATTGTTCTAAATCTGATACAACTTAAACACTTAGGGTGCTTTTCAAAAATATCAATGACTAGTCCAACCAAACTTCTAAATTTATTTAGTGCTAGGTGGGACCAAGAAATTAATAATGTATGGGAACTTCCCAAGTGATTCTACTAAGCAGGGTTAGTATATGGTATTGTGAGATTATCTTAATTCCCAAGAGGATAGATGTTAAAGTGGGTAAAGAGATTACTTTTAGACTTCTTTAGAGGAGGTTCATAGAGGAATTGAACTTAAGAATAGGATTTTAAAGGGAAAAAAGTATGAATTCACTCAAATTCTATTACTGGAGTTTTCTCAAATTTTACATTTTCACTCAGCAAAATTTAGATCAATCAGTTTGTGAGATGATCGTGTTTGCCTACTAACTTCCTTCATCAGTCCTTTCACTTGATGTTGATCTACACTACATTCTCATATCTCTCTTCTTTTGTAAATCATAACTTTAGTCAATGGTTTGTTGAGGCAGTTTGCAGATACTTGTAAAAGTTGTGCACTCTCTTCCCAACTCTGTGTTCAGGAATGTCAATTGGTATTGCGAGATTGAAATTAGCTATGATAAAAGTGTTTACACTATGGAAACTGGAAAATGCAAAAAACCACCTACTCTCTCCTCTCACAGATGAATATTAAACAATAGCATACAGTTGGGGAAGAATATTATAGGGTTTGATTTTAGTGGAAGAGCATTATAGGTTCTTTGTCTCAGATACTTATATTTATAAATCTCGTTTTAAGTACCTATTAATCTGGGGGAAATTAAACCTACATTTTATAAGAATGACTCTTTTGTATTTTTGTTACCTCTCAAATCCCCCTTCTTGTTTCACCCTTTCTACCTAAAACAGAAATTCCCACTCGTTGAGAGGAGATTTACTTGTGTTAGCTTAAGAATCAATTTATGTTTTCTCATGCTTGCCTTCATACCACCCCATACCACAGTTTTAGTTTTTAATTTAAGTTCCACAGCAGCCTTTTTTGTTTGATGAGAAAAGATAACCAAGGAAATAAATTAGAAGTCTTATAATTGGCCCTACTTTTTTTGTTATTCAAGGAAACCCAAAATGAAGCAAAATAACCAAGTTTTGCCAAGGAAAACATTTTCAACCATTTCAATTACTGTTTTAATTGGCTGGATCTGGCTGCCAGATTATCCTCTAATCTCTACAAGAATGTTTTTTGGGAAAAGCTGAAATATGTCCTGCATGGAAGCCATATTCATCCCTTCAGCACATTCTAATTAGAATAACTCTCTTTGAGTATACTGGGATCATATTAGTGTAAAATTGGCAGTTCCTGGAAGAACATTATCCATCGATCATATAAAAGCCTAATTCACTATCAGCGTGTTATTGAAAAGTCTGATAAAATGTTTTGTACCTGAATCCAAGATTTAAAAAAGTGAGGATACTGTGGTATTTGTATAATTTATACCTCAAGACAATGTGCAGGCACTTGTGGGGGCATATGTGTGTGCACAACTGTCTATCTTCATAACTGTGCATATTAAATAACAACAATAGAAGGAAAAAGCATGGTTGCAGTCATTTGGATGGTCTCATCGAAGTATCTTGGGATGTATTTTATGATTACACTAAGAAATAGTGCCAATTAGTTATCAGAATTATAGATTTAGAGAAAGTAAAGAACTTTTCATTTTTGTTGAGTAGACTTGAAAGTATTGATATTAAGAACAGAATGTTACAACTTAAGATTTCTATTTTCAGTGTGGTCATTCTACGGAGATGAAGAGCTACTAGGTACATATTAAAAAAAGACTTATAATCAGATTGTTTAATTAGACTCTGAAAGGTACAAAAAAAACCCTGCAACCATGATAACCAGTTGAATTTTTAACCTAGATTATGCTCTTCATAATATTTGGGTTGTCTGGCATTATATTAAAATTATGAAATTTAAATTGATATTAAAAGATCACTAACAGGGCCTCCCTGGTGGCATAGCAATTAAGCGCTGAGCTGTGGAGCTGTCGGCAGCAGCAACACGAGTTCGACGACCACATGGTGCAGCAGACCTCTCCTGCCTCAGCCGCTGCTCCCCTCAGCAGTGTATTTCCGTTGCTCTGCCTGTTCTGCTCCCAGCTCTGTCTCTGGTGAATCCTCTCACCGCCCCATGCCTCTGGCCTGTACCCCAGCTTGTATGCATAAATAAATAAATCTTAAAGAAAAAAAAAGATCGCTAACAACTACTTCATAAGTTGGACAAAGCTACTATGAAGAAATGTGCCATTAAAATTCCATGAGAATGCTTTCCAGGGTTGACCTCTGCAGTTCACATCATTCATCCCCTAGAACCTTTCTACTGGGAGAAAGCATGATCTCAGAGAGCTTATTAGAGATGCATGATCTCAGATCCTCTTTAGACCAAATGGCTCAAAATCTTCATTTAAGCAAGTTTGTCTGGTAATTCACATGAGCATTAAGATTTAAGGAACATGCATGATGTTATCATGATTATTTCTCCCAAAATGAAAGCAAGTGTTTGTATCTATTCAGTGTCTATACTAAGAATTTCTGGAGTATTTATCAATAGTTCTAAATGTAAAAATGGAACTGGGACTCTATTTTTGGTGTTTCAGCAATTAATTAGAATAGCATCCAATCATTTTTTCCCAAAGGTCTTATTGCCAAAGTCATTAAGCTCACTGTACATACCTCAAGGTCCCTGTGATTGCATTGTTGGAGCCATAAGTTGTTGTTTTTTTTATTGTTATTTATGTCATTTACATTTTGTATTCCCCTTAGGCAGCCCACCACCAATTCACCCGTGATCCATCTCCATGGTCCCCTGTATTCTCCTCTCTTCCATTTTGTGCCCTTATCCTCCCCTCCCTTCCCCCACCGCTGAGTGTCTCTCTCCCACCCGGCCTCCCTATAGTCCTGTTATAAATGAAACCATTCGCTATTTTTCTTTTTCTTTCTGACTTATTTCACTGAGTATGATTCCCTCTAATTCCATCCATGTCGCTGCAAATTGCATGTGTTTATCTTCTTTCCATGCTGAATAGTATTCCATTGTGTATATGTACCACATCTTCTTGGAGCCATAAGTTTTGTTGTGACTTCTTATAATAACCATATCTTTGAGAATTTATTCTGTGGTGGGATAAAGGATATGGAAGAATTTCTTCATATTTAACATGACTAGAATTGCAGTTTATATCCAATGCATTTATATTCTTTCATACACTATTTTATGTGTCTACATCAGAGAGAGAACTAATTTGCAAGGTCCAGTCTTAATCATTCAATTCTACAATGGCAAAAGTCACTTAAAAATAACTAATATAATAAATCTTCAGATCCAGAGTTATTGAGAAAGAGAAGGAGAGGGTATGGAAGTAGGGAAGGAAGAAGTGAGAGAGAGAAGAAGTAAAATCCTGTACCTAAGAAAACACTTTAGTTGATCTTATTTGTTGGATTTTCCCATTGTATTGTCACTATAAGCCAATTGCAGTCTGAATACAAATGAACAAAAGAATTCAAAGTGCCTGAAAAATGATATTCATCTCTTAAATCAGGAATTCTCATTGTCTGAGAATTCTGTACCCTGCTGTTCCCATCTTAGAACACTTTGGTTCCTAAAAGCCATACCACACACACACAAAGAAAACTATAGCCAAATGAAAAAAAAAATTCTTACATAGTGCTCTCCTGAATCCCTGTCTGCTTACTTATCTTGGTGAACTTTAAGGACAATTTAGAAATAAATGGAAAGAACCACAAACCACCATCATCTTCCCCACAACCACCTACCAAAACAAAATGAAACATAAAAATCATAGAAAAGCAGCATGAATCAATTTCAACTTTCACCAACATCCCCTCTATCCTCAAACAGAGGGAGATCTTCCTAAGACCAGGAACTGGAGGACCTATAATCTAATAGTTAGGACCACAGGGCTCCAGCAGGGAAGAAACCAGTATTTGTGCTCCAGCTTAGGGCTGTTGACCTCAAACAAAAAGCAACCAATTAGTCACAAATGCAATCGTTTTATATGGAAACAACAACAAACAAGCAATTTGCCAAGTGCAGTCTCATAATGAAACTTGAATGTTCTTCCCCAGAGCCGAAGCCAGAACCAACTTCCACAGATTTCAGTGGGGGTTGTTGGAACCAAAGATTTCGCTGGAGGAAACTGGGTAGTTTGACATGTTGTTTTGAAGATTCATTGGTTTATGGTATTCACTCATTGGCTGAGCTGTTACTAGGTGAAGAGGAACCTCCCTCTTTCTTCCACTGTACTGGGATAGCAACTTCATTCCCGGGGAAGTGCAAGGCATGTTGACACCTGTATTTTGCTGACTACATGAAAACTCTCTTCTAGTCATCTGGCCTCATTTAAATAGGATTTCTGTGTATTAATTTTCATAGTAGTCTCATGGCTTTGGGTAAGATGATTTTGTGTCTGAGTTTCCTCATCTCTAGCAAAACATCCATTGCAGAAGACGTCATGAGTATTCAACCCAGGACTTGAATTCAAGAGCTTAGGTAGTGTTTACCTCTAAATTTCTTTCCCCTTGTCTCTTCTTCTCTTTCAGCCGGTTCCCCCCCCCCTCTCTCTCTCTCTCTCTCTCTCTCTCACTGTCTCTCTCAACACACACCCTCTTATCTCTTCCTCCCACCTTCATTATTCTTCATGCTCAAGTCATCGAAAGCTCACAATCAAATTATCACAAGCCAAAATTATATTTAGGCCTAAAGAATCTCAGTAGTTCTTAAATCCAAACAACCATAGTTACCATCAACCGTTTCTTACCTTCCTAGTAGATGACCCACTTATTTCTACAACCAACAATTCCTGTCAACTTCCCACCAGCTTTTGTGATGCACAGATGTATAAGGAACTGGCTGAGAAGCCACATGTGGTATTTTTTACCTAAACCTGAATCACTATTCTAATTCCATCAATTATTACTATTTCTACTTTTGCCTTTATCAGACCTGAATGGACTTGCATCTTCCTGTATCCCCTGACTTCTCCATCCCACACAGATATTTTTCTATAAAGATTGAGTGGACTGTGGCAGTAAGACTAATACTTTCGCAACAATCCATACACCTTTTAGCATCCAGAATCCAAACTGCAAGCTTAATAGGCCCCTCTCTACAGTCTACCTGCTGCTTAAGAAAGGTTGGTGTGCTCCTTAAGAGCAAAACTATCCAACTTTTCTTTCACTGAATTGTTTGGATCAGTTGCCATAAAACACTTTGGCTGAATAAGTCTTGGAGTACTGAATTTGTGAATGAGTAATTTTTAGAACTAATATCCAAAATATATTAGAACTCATAAAATGGAAGAAAATGAATTCTTCCATATTCTAAAAATTACTCATTCACAAATTCAGTACTCCAAGACTTAATTCAGTCAAAGTGTTTTGACTGAAACCACAAAAACAATCTGATTAAAAAATGGGCAGAGGATCTGAATAAATATTCCTACAAAGAAGATATACAGATGGCCAACAGGCACATTAAAAGATATTAATCATTTCTTATTGTTAGAGAAATACAAGTCAAAACAATGAGGTATCACTTCACACCTATGAGAATGGCTACTCTCCAAAATACAAGAAACAACAAGTGTTGGCGAGGGTGGGAAGAGAAGGAAACCCTTACACACTGTTGGTGGGAATGTAAATTGCTACAGCCATTGTGGAAAGCAGTATTTTTAAATAAAAAAATTAAAAATAGAAATTCCATATGATTCAGTTCTGGGTATTTACTTGGAAAATGCAAAACATTAATTCAAAGAGATGTGCACCCCATGTTCACTGCAGCATCATTCACAATAGCCAAGGTTGGAAAAACCCTGATTACCTACTAACAGATGATTAGAAAAAGATGTGGTATATAAAAATAATGAATGCTACTGAGCTATAAAAAGATGAATTCCTGCCACTTGTAACAACATGGATTGACCTAGAGGGTATTGTACTTAGTGAAATAAATCCGATGGAGAAATACAAACACCATATGTTTTCACTCAAATGTGACATATAAAGAAACAAATGAATGAACTAAATAAAACAAGAATAAACTTTTAGACTATAGCCAATGATTAGCAGAAGGGAATTGGGAAAGAGATGAGCAAATTGCATGAAAGGGATCAACTTTGTGCTGAAAGATAGAATTGAACTTTTAGGGGAGAATTAAATGTAGTATAAAAAGATGCTGATTTAGAATGATGCATGAGTGAAACTTTTATAACATTACCATGCAGTGTTACTTAAAAAAATAAAATTTAAAAAATTACCATTCTATTTTCAGTCACTATAAAAAAAGGAAGATAGAATGAATTAAAGTTTATACCCATGGTAGTGTTTCTCTCACTTGCTTGCATTCTGATGTTCTTTGCAGGAGGGACTGGAGCTAGACTAAGCCACCAGGAAAGGCACATCACCTGCAGCTTCTGACAACCCCTGAGCAAGTCTGCTACTGCTGGACCATTATCAACTGTGGCAACTCTGAATCACTGAGGTACTTATAAGAAATTTTGTAAAGGCTGTAAAAATGCATGTGTCCATGAGGATACATCAAGCACATAAATGTAGTTGTCTCGTGTGTCACTGAGGTGCTTGTGAGTCACTGTTTTGGAGTTTAGACAGCACAGAAGTCAGTTTCAGCTTGAAATGGTTTATTTTAAAATTTTGACAGCAGCATCTTTCACCTAGATTTGGAATGGCAGGATGTACCAAATTCCTTTCCTGAGATGAAACTCTAACAAATCTTTAGGTTGAACTCTAAAGTGTTAAAAGCCACCAAGTCTGCAAAGAGAGAAATCTTTGTTTACACCCATTTGACGTTGAACGGTAAAATAAGGAAGAAGGGAAAGGCCTTAAAAAAGGCTGACCGAGACTTTGGGGGTGAGTTGCTTCCAGTGGACCCTTTCTTAACCTCCACTTATGGGTTAAATGAAGTAGAATGTGGTTAGTAATGTGATTTTTAGCTAAATTAGATCATCCATGGGAATTAGCTTCTTTGGCCTGTAATTAAGACCTAAATAACATTTTATAAATATTGAAAAAGAAGTCTCTCTCTAGATAAATGTTTGCAATAGTTTCTTGCATTCCAATTGATACCTGAAATTTAGATAGCTCTTACAGATTTCATACTTTGGGGAAAAAATCTATTTCATAACTTGCCAGGGCAGCCAATATGGGAAAACTAAAGACGTTTCAAATATAGTGAAAATAGTATTCCTACAGTGGGAAATAATTACGGTCAGCAATATGGGAAAAGAGTCATCCTAAAGTTAGCTTACTACAGCAGAAGTTCAGATCTGGTTACTAGCACTTACCCAAAAATGATTCTGGGAATGCAGGGAATCTCTCGATATTGCTGTGATTTTGTTTTGTCTTTGTGTCAGCTGACATTGCTTCATTGATGCTTTCATTATGACATCATTTTATGGATGAACAATTTGTGGACCAAGCAGAGCTGAGAGTCCCTGGAGTAAAGGGAAATGCCACAGGTCTTTATGGTCTTGGATGTGCAATCAGTAAATTATGTTTTTTAAATAGTTTCTAATGTCTGAGAAAAGTTGGTCATGTTCCAGACTTGTATATCCTTTAGCCTGAACTTTCTGAGGGAGGATTTGGTTATATCTGCAAGACTCATACTGGCCTCACATGTCCCTAATACATTGGAGCAAATAAGGTTAATATGGCAGGAGATGTTCTCGAACCAAACTCTTTGATAGAAAATGGTTGTGTAAGGAGCTGGAAGACTAAGACATCAATGCTGGTTTCATTAGAGTCAATGAATTGGCAGGCCTGAAGTAAGAATACAACTTTCAGGCTCCCTATTGGCTCAGGGGTTAAAGTTTCAGTACTATCAAGCTATCACCAGCCACTGCAGCATGAGTTTGATCCCCAGCCAGGGAGCTAACCCACATGCTACAGCAGGCCTCTCCTGTTTTGCCCACTGCTCCCCTTAGCAATGTGTTTCAGTAGATCTACCTGTTCTGCTCCCCACTCTGCCTCTGGTGAATCCTCCTACCCTCCACACTTCTGGCCTACACCCCAGATCTTGTAAGCATAAATAAATAGAAATAAACCTTTTAAAAAATACAATTTTCTTGGGAAAAAAAGAAATTTAGAAAATTTATTTTGCTTGTATGCATAAGCCTTCATGATAGTAATATTTTAAGCATTATATGGAAAGATACACTTTCAACTCCATAAATGTATAAATGTAGATAGCAGTGTTAATACATATATACTTGTATATGGACATTGAACCTAACTTTCCTGTACTAAGTTATGTAACTCAAATTCTGGATGTTATCTCGGCAAGGCTTATTTCCTTCTATCAGACTTTTACTCTGCATTTCAACCACTGCCCCAGCCCAGAATCACTTCATACACCCCCTTTAAGACAACTGAAAAGAAAAAACTACATTCTCTGAAAGATCTAAGATGATGATTCCTTTCTCCTTTAAACCCAGGAGTATGTTTCCAGCTTTCTCATTTTACATTTAATTTCATCTCATGTCATACTCAAAAATATGGGGTGTGCACTTAAATATATGTGAGATTTTGGAAGTGGTCTTTTTTATTTTATTGATAGAAAATTGCTAGTGAAAGACAAAGCTAATCTATAATTTTCACTTAGTGAACTTGGCCTCTCTTTGTAACTGACCATAACCTATCAATAAATGCCATACTACCCTTAAAGGGCCCAATCTCTGATCTCAGAAAATAGTATACACATAATGTAAAATTAGGTATTATAAAGACCATTTATCTTTCTCCTGACTTATTGCACTAATCATAACCCCTTCCAGTTCCATCCATGTTGCAACAAGTGGCATGAGTTCATTTTTCTTTGATTGCTGAGTAGTAATATATACTTACTGAAAAGAGTTAAATATATTTTAGTTACAGGCAATGTAGCATCTTTTAACAAACAAAGACTTTGATATCAGAAACAAGATTCAAATTCACTGGGGAAAAAACTTAAACCAAACCTCAGATTCTTCCTTTGTGTAACAGACTAATATACTTCTTTTTAAAAGCTACAATGACATGTTCAATGAAGCCCTATTCATAATAGCAAAACTGGGAGAAAACAGTGTCCAATTCCAGTTGTTCATCAGCAATTGTCATAGTAATGCATATAAAAATTCACCTATAAACTCAGGGATTTTGTTACTGGCACCAAGCTGCCTCCAGTGGGAGCCTGCAGGAGTGGTAGGGCCTCTTACCCCGCTGCTCCAGAGCAGTTGTGACAGTTACTCCCGCCCAGTAACGACCGTTTTGAATGGACCAATCATGTGCTAGGAGTTGATGGGTAGGTCCAATCGGCTCCAGGATTGAAAATGGTCCAATCAGGCTTGTGGATAGTACTCTGGGAGAGGATATAAGCCAGGATGGGAGGAACCTGGAAAAAGAGAAAGAAGGGGGAAAAGATAAGAACAGAAGGAGGAAAAGAAAAAGGGGGAAAAAGAGAAGAACAGGAGAAGATGACGACGAAGACACCAGCCCCCAGGAGAAGAAAGACGACGGTCCCAGATTCCGAAGAGAGAAGAAAGAAGTCCGTTCCTGGCCTCCAAGGAAGAAAGAACAAAAGAAGCATCCAGCAGCCGTCCTACAAGGAGGAAGAGAAGCTGAAGGACTCTGCAGAGATTGAGCCTCTGGTCCTGTCTCTGACATAGCCTGAAAGGAGCACCAGGGGCCCTGGGCCTCATGTCTCAGAGACCTGTTTGTTGGTCTAACCCAACACCTCACAAAGAGCTACCATTCCCGATGTGTTCTGGGTGAGGTGGCCACCCCTTGAGGATACAGTGAGCTCTCCGTTTCCCCCATTTGTAAAGTAAACCCCATGTTTGCTGTTGTTGTTCCTGTAGCCTGAAGTCTCCTGCAATTGTGCGCACGGGTGAGACCCACAGAGAGTGACCTGTCCTCTCATCAGGCGCTGTCCTTTGTTATTTTTGGCCTGTTGTCCTTTTGGGACTTTTTGGTGGCTCTTGCCTCAGAGCCTGGGCGTTTGTGCCCTGTCCGCCCCTATTTTGTTTGGTGACCACGAAGGGATGGAACACCCCTGTCTGCCCAAGGGGCGGAACAAACCCTGTCTGCCCGATTTCAATTTCAGTAGCAAGTATTTTTGCTAATGCTCATGTGACTACAGATCATCTGAAATTGGTTGATGTAGAGTAGGCTTGACTGGACAGCTCTGTTGATAGACAGATTTGTTGCATAAGTGCTTATTTGGGAGTCAGCAGCAGATAGCAGTATTTGTTAAAGCGTTAGGGATAAACTAATTTAGGCAAACACAATTTAAATCCGTACTTGTATAAAATCCATTAACTTCCACTGATCAAAAGTAGTTCCATGACTAAGCTTGACGGGAAAAGAATTGGAAAGTCATCTGTAGCAGGTAGTGAGGGAAGTAAATATTTTCTGTACAATAATCCAAACTATCACAATAATTAAGTAGTAAGTAATGTAATGATTAAGCAATATCCATATGGCAAAAGACTAACCATTAAAAAATTATAATAGGAAAACTGACATACTAATATACATATGATCTATTTTCAAGGGAAAAGAACACCAGAAAGAGACACATACATGTAGAATTATAGGAAGATTTTTGGAACAAAGTATTAACAGTCTTTATCATTGAGGAATGAGTTATGGGATGATTTTAATTTCTTCCTGTGTTTTCTAATCACTGAAATAATTATGTATTATTTTTGCCATTTTAAACAATGAGACTTCATTTTTCAACTTTGGAAAAACAAAACTATTTGGGGCAACATTACCATATTAATATGGCTCAAATGATAACAGAAGTGTGGAAGCTTATTATAAATTATAAGGTAGAAAAAGTGTAAGAGATTAATCTTATAATTTGGATTAAGTCTCAAATTCCAGAATTGTATACTTTCAATGCTTTCTTGTAAATACAAAAAAAAAAATCTATCTTATCACCATCCTAAAAGATAGTTTAACTGAGTATAGAATTATAATTTGACATTTATCTTCTTTCAGTTGTAAAGTTATTATTCTGACTTTCATTGTTACTGAGAAATCTGTTTCATTTTAATTTGAATTTTTGGAAGTTAATTTATCTCTTTGTTAAGATCTTTTTTCCTCTGGTGTCATGTGTTTCATTGCAAATTGTCTAGGGGTGTGTGTGTGTGTGTGTGTGTGTGTGTGTGTGTGTGTGTGTTTAGTTCGGCATGCATTTCAATATTTGTTGGTATTACTGAAGCTAAGTTTAGTATTATCAATATATAATTTATTAACTAGAAATAAATAACTGAAGTTCCAATTTGTTAACAATTTCAATATTTACTTGTTCTGTCTCTCCCCACCCCCATACTTCAGTTGCTTTCTTTATCTTCTGTTTTGCTTAACTATCTTGGATATTTTTAATTTATTTTTCCCTAGTTTTTTTTTTAAGATTTATTTATTTATGCATACAAGCTGGGATAAAGGCCAGAGGCGTGGGGCAGCAAGAGGGCTCACCAGAGACAGAGTGGGGAGCAGAACAGGCAGATCTATGGAAATACACTGCTGAGGGGAGCAGTGGGCAAGGCAGGAGAGGTCTGCGGCGCCATGTGGGAATCTCCCTGGCCGAGCGTCGAACTCGCGTTGCCGCTGCCAACAGCTCCACAGCACAGCGATTAACCGCTGCACCACCAGGGAGGCCCTCTTTCTCCCTGTTTTATACTTCTGGATAATGTTTTATTTCCAGATCCATAATTTCTGTTGCCCCAAGAAATCTGGAAGTCATATTAAGTTCTTCGTTTTACTATGAAGATCCTAAAAGAGATTTCACAGTCCAGTGAAAATATTAATTATCTGAGATATTTGTAAAGTAAAAAATTTTACTAAAAATCTATACTTATGCATAAATACTATATAGATTTATGACTCCTAGCACAGGAAATATAATTTGATACTGGACCATTATACTTTAATTGCCTAGCTTTAACTTGTTTATCCCCAAGAAAAATACAATCCAAAGAGTGTCGTTAGTCTTAACTTTGCTTTATTTTGTAGAAATTTTGTGGCCTCTACACAATGAGCCTATATGATGAGGAAATTAATTGTAGATTATGCTAAAAACTCCTATTTTAGGGAAAGACTTTGGGGCTGGATCCTAGAGTAGTATTTAATCATAGTAATTTATTTTCAACTCTAATCTTCCTACTAATTAATCAACTAATTTACATGAGACTTATTTCTTATACTTTAGGGATTTTTTTTTGTTTTTAGAATATTTATAATGTTTACAAAGCCAAGCATTTAAACATGGAGACATGAAATTTCTATATATTTTTATTGAGTTATGAATAGCATTTAAAAAACTACATTGATGAAAATTACTGGAAAAAGTGCAGACAAGAGTGTATGTATATGTGTGTGTATTTGTGTGTGTGTTGTGTCTACCTATGTGTTTACATTTGTTTGCGGTTGCATATTTTGTGGTTAAATTATCCAAAGTTGGGTCCTCCCTTCTGATGAAGACTTGTTATACGACTTCACTGCTGTGTGCAGTTCTTCTCTGTGGTTTGTGTCTTTTTGCATCTGAAAATAATTTGGGAGAAGCAGAAACATAAAATTTGATTTGGCCTGAAAATTTTTTCTCCATTTCTTTTTAAAATGTGACCAGTCCAGTCATTTCTATATAAGGATAAATAGTCAAAGACAGCCTAAACCAGGAAAAATGTGAACTGAAGTCTTCCTCGAGTCTGATATTTGAAGAAACCAACCCCCACATATCCAAGAGTTCCTTGGCTCTGGGAATTGCAACATCATAGGAATAGCTCTTTCCTGAGTATTGGCAGTTCTTTTATTTGTTCACACTTTGCCTTTGAGACTTTTTTCCCTCGAGTTTCTTCTTGAGAAAGATTAACTATGATGAGTACTGTACTCCTAAAGTCACAAGAAATGTAAGTCAAAATGTCTTTATGTCCAGACATTAGTACCAAATATTTAAGTCTGAAGGATTCTTCTCCATAATTAGATCAAAAATAGAAATCATTCTCTAAATTATGGAACATCCAATTCAATGAACTATCCAGACATTTACAAAAGTTTTAAAACTATGATATGCATTTATTATAAAGTCAAATGAAAAAGTAGGATCTAGAACTATGTGGTTCTATGTCAGTACAACTGTGATTTCTTTCAAAGAAATTAGAAAAATAAATTAGGTAAAATACACCATCAAACTGTTAATAGTCTTTAGTTTGACAGTATAGAATTTTAAAAATAAACTGACCCTTTTCTAAGTTTAATGAGTATGGGTATTTTTATAATTTTATTTATGTACTATTGATTTATCTATTTACTTGGAAGGACAATGTGTTAAGACAGAACAAATTTCCAGAGACATGACTTCTGATTCTATTCTTTACCTTCTATAAATGAGAACTTCATATTGAAATATTTATGGTCCAAACTTGCTATTATACTAATACCATATCTCATTTCATGCCATATCCTAGTAATTCATAAAAGATATATTTTCCTCTTCCCTTGCATTATATAGGGCACTAGATAGCTATTTAGAAATTACCTGTATTGATAAGTATCACAAATCATATTTTTCACTTTGAAGTTACATTTCAGTTGGAAACATTTGCTTGATGAGCTGAAAATGGCTGAATCTTGTAAAAATTAAGGTGTCACTCTGTTTGACATGGAGAATAAGCACCAATATGTGCTAATGACAAAACTAAAAAAAAAAACCAAAGGTGCATTAGGAACCATTACTTTTATGAATTTCTGTATTAGTTTCACCCATGCAAAAGCATATTTTTTAAACTCTTGGATGTCACATTAATCCCCAAACATTTATTCATTACAGCAAGTGTGAAATCATTTACCAAATAACTGACCTATTTTTTACATTGCCATGACTAAATGCAACTAAAATAAAACCATGAAAATATCCAGAACTTTCAACCCTAATCTATCTCTGGTTCTGATTTTCCATTGCTATAATTCAGTTTTAAATATGAACTGCGGAATAGACTTTAATTCATTAGAAGTTGCATATTTTTCTATTCCTTATTCTCCTTCAACAAAAATATTTTCCCTCTAATCAAAGGTTGTTGCCTGCTGGTACCTTCAAGTAATACCTTCTGTGGATATGATTTCTTAGAAGTTTTTCAAAAAATCTTATGAAAGAGTCTACAGGAGACCACAAACATTCCCTGCAACATACTGCAAATTATACACAAGTCTCATGAACAACCTATCTATTTAGATTATTCAGAGGAGAGTTCTGACAGTGGTTTGTCTGTGGAATTCCAGCCTGTGCCATTTAAGGCAGACCGATCGCTTAAGTGTTTTAAGAGGACATTCATCTTAACTATCCTGGTTGAATTTTTTCAAGGAGAAAATAATTTTTCAAGTAGTAAACATTCTTATGGATATTGGAATCCATATAAAAATATAATCATGGTCACCATATGGAAACCTGGGCATTTTCAAGTGAATACTGGTGGATAAATCCTGAAACGCCATGGGCATCGTTCAATTGGAGGTTCAGGTGGGTTTTATTCAAGATGATTCTAGACTTTATATTTTAGTTCAATGAAACTAATAAACAGAACTTTATGTGGAAACAAATACTGTCATTGTATTGTATCTTATTAACATTCTGAAAGCAATTGACTGACCACGTTTGATCATTAGGAAGCTGAGATCCAAAGTAAAACTAAGGTGCTATTGCCAGATGAATGGGAATGAAGGTAGAGAAGGCAAAATGAAAATTCAGTGTTTTATTTATTTTGCTTATTTTTTAAGTCAGAGTCAATGTGATATGTGTGCATGAAAATAATGGCATTATGTGTAAGTGCTAATTATGTGAAATATTTAAACTTCTTCCTTCCTTTCTTCTTTTATGCTATTCCATCCTTTCCTCCTCTCTCACTTCTCTCTTCTCTTCCTCCCTCCTGTCAGTGGCAGTCACTTGTCATTCCAAAGCATAATATGGTATGTATAGAACTAATTTACCTTGAAAGTTGAAACTCAGAATCAAACAATAATTCATGCACGAGGTCCTTTGCAGTTTTACAGTTGGCTAGAAAGTCATTTAGTCATCTGTGGAAAATTATTAAATAAAGCTGATATTTTCTTATAGTGATTACTCTTTAAAAATTTAAACAAACAGAGAATTTTCTCAGTTTCAAGTGTTCTCCAATATATATTTCTTAAAACTCTTTACTCTGCTATAACAGAGCAAGTTTGGACTTAGAAAAATACAGTTTTAAAGTTATATTTATTGAAGAAATGTTGATTTACTACACAGTATACATCTTAAGGGTGTAGGTACACCCTTGTACAAATGTATGTTCTTCCACCCCACCCACAACCATAGCCCCAGTAATCCTCCATTGGACCCCCTCTTCCCTTTGTTTCCACCCAACCCGCCCCCCTTCTGGTAGCCTCATCATAGTCCAATGTCCTCTTCCCCCTTCTGTTTTCACCTCTCCCCCTCTCTGTAGAAAAACATTTTCAACAGAAAAAAAAAAAAAAAAACATAGAATGGTCCCGGAATTTTAGTTTGTTTCCTGTCATCAGAATTGCTTTTTTTTTTTTAATATTGAAAAGGACTTACTACCTGCTATTAAAATTGCAGATGACACACATGTCATGACATTAAATATATGTGTTTTAAAGTGATGACCCCCCCCCAATAAAAAACACTAGAGATGTGTTCCCTAGGTGAACAAGCTAGAGAACTTTTATGATGACACAAAACCTTTCCCAAAGGCTGTCATTGTGGCTAGATTTGAGTTAGTTCTCCATCCACACACCATTTGGTTCAGTATAAAGGTCATGGATGAAAACTTTTCTGTTTTTCTTTCATTTTCTCCTGAATATCATTATCTAAAATGTAAACTGGTTATGGACATTTCTTTATATATTAGTTGACTTTTTCACATTATAATTAGGTGAGAAGAAACTATAAATGCTTGGGGGTGGGAGGTTATCTATGACTGCATCACTGACCCAATAGGATCTCCAAAAGACAACAGGCTAAACTTAATTGCAATTAGAATTACTGTCATCACTTACATCCAAGAAAAAATAAATATATCTGGATCATTTTGTAGTCAAATAATAAAGTCAATGGAGAAAAATCTCAATCTCCCTTTAAAATGAAAATGCTTATAGAGGGAAAGAGTTAATCAAAATTGTCTATAAGAGGAAACTCCCACTTCTGAGAAGATGGAATAAATATGCTCTTCTTATTCTTCCTGCTTTGGGTGACTAAACTTCATGTTTATCTCATACAAATAAACATAAGATTTGGAATGGTAGTAGAGGAAGTTAGACTAAGAAACTGAGGACCCAAGAAATGAAATAATGGTGAGTTTTCTGCATTTTCTTTTTGCCTCATTTATCTCAGAAACCAACATCCGGAAATACAAATGGATGGTAACAAAAAAGCCCCAATAAAATCTTGTTCTCTTTATCTAAAGGACAAGCAATGGGGTACTCTAGCAAGACAGAAAATTTTTAGAATATACATATTCAACTTTATCTAAATACCACAGAAAAAAACTATGGCATGCACTCCCATTTATGCCAGAAAAAGACTGACAGAGGAATCTTGACTTCTATTATACCAGACCCTAAGGATTGTGTTCCTTTACTGGGTGTTGTAAAGGAAGCCCAGTGGAGGGTCAGAATTTCACCACCACCCAGCAGTAATAAGGCTAACCTTCACTCTGTGGTGTCACATGGGGAGCACTGGAAGACTACTAACCCTCCCAACTAAGGTGGTATCAGAAAATGCCTACCGGGGTACCTGAATTTTTACACACACCTAGCAGTAATGAAGAGTCTTTTCAGGAGTGAACAGAAGGAAACAAGAAACTTACATCTAGTAGCACACTTCACTTGCCCAAGTTGTATCAGAGGAAACTGAATCTGAATCAAATAATATTAGGAACATAGCGGGATATTATACAATGTTAAAGGTACAATGTTAAAAGGTGCACCAAAGAACAGAGAAGTGAAATTTGTGAAGCAAAAATTGTCAGTTGAAAACAGAAGTACACAAGTCTAACTTTTTTTGAAGATTTCAACACCCCTCTCCCTGTAGTGGTAGAACAACTAGATAGAAAATCAGCAAGGATACAGAAGAACTTAATAACATCAACAACTTCACCAATTCTCAGGTTCAAATTGACATATATAGAATACTTCACCACCAACAGCATAATACACATTCTTCTCAAGAACCCATGGAACATATACTGACATAGACGACGGATTTAAACAAAAGATAGCAGGGCAACCTCTAACCACTTGAAAACTATATAACACATTTAAAAACACAGGTCGGTTTCTATCTATTCCATATTGTTGATATGAAAAGAAATTCTCAGATAAAATAAGAATAGCATTGAATTGAGTGGAAATGAGAACACAGCAAATCAAATTTTATCAAATATAGTAAGGCAGTTGAGATGGGGAAATTTGTAACATTAAATGTTTACACTCCAAAGGAAGCAATGTTCAAATAAATAATCTGCGCACTCAAGTTTGATAACTTAGAATAAATGGACCAAACTCTCAAAAAGCACAAGCTACCACAATTCACCCAACATTAAATAGATCATTTGAATAGCCCTAACACTATTAAGACTTTGAATACAAAACTTAGGAACTAACTATAGAGATACTTAAAAAAACAAACCTGAAATCAACTATATACAACATTTTCCAGAAAATAAAAGAGGAGAAGCATTTCTCAAATAATTTCATTGAGGTTAGAAGTACCCTGATTCCAAAACAAGGCAGAGATAGTACAAAAATAAAAAGTTCAGACCACTAGCCTTCATGAGTATAGAAGCAAAACTCCTTAACAAAATACTAATAAATAGAATTCAGCAACATATAAAAAGAATTATATGTCAGGTTTTATCACAGTGATGCAAAGCTACTCAACTATTTGAAAATCAATAATATAATCGACCATATCAACAGACAAAAGAAGAAAAATCACATTTGACAAAAGTTTGATATCCATTTTATTAGTGAGAACATTCAGAAATTAGGAAAAAATGGGGACTTCCTCAACCTGATAAAGGTTCCTCAACCTGATAAATGTTTTGTAGGCTTTTAAAAATAAAAACCTAGAGAAAAGATTATATTTAATAATGAAAAACTAAACACTTTCCACTTTTAAGAAAAAGTGAAGAATATCAGGAACAAGCCCAGGATATCTTATTCAAATCATGGTGGCAGTTCTAATCTGCCAATATGGCAAGAAAAGGAAATAAAAATGATACAGATCATAGCACCCAAAAGAATGAAATACTTGGGTATAAACCTAACAAATATACATGAGATCTACATGAGGAAAAACTATAAAACTCTGATAAAAAATGAAACAGATCTAAGTAAATGGAGAAATATTCTGTGTTTAGATAGGGAGATTCAATATTGTCAAGTTGAAAACATTTCTGTCTCTGAGGTTTGCTGCTGAAAGCCTTTCCCTGTCCTTCAGAGGCCCGCAACAGCCATCTGGAAAATCGGCATGGTGGGAACAGAAATCACCGACCCTGGAATCACTGAACATTAAAAAATATTGAAATCCCAAATGCTGAATCCTGGGGGCTGATTCTTCATATTTCTTATCAGAGTCTCCACTCCCACTGATACTTTGTTTGAATTTTCCCTGGGGCTATCTATCCTCACCAGCACCCCCTCCAGGGAAATGCAAATCAAAATAACAAATTTGATTTGTAAGATATCACCTCATACCTGTAGTGATGAATATTATCAAAAGACAACTAATAATAGTTTTGGTGAGGATGCTGCAAAGACAAAGATTGGCCCAAGATTAAAATATATACAAATTCATGGGTGGTAAATAGCTGATAGAGAGAAAGATGGGAAGGGCAGGGACAAAAATGTCTGGTGACTCATGGGAATGGGTGAAAGTGTGAAGGTCTTTGTATTGCATGTCAATGTCCACCAGAGAGTGCATGCCCAGGAACTGGCATTAAAGAACAACCACACATCAGAACAGACAAACTAGTCAATATAAGCTAACCCCTCTGTCATCAGACACCACGGTGTTTGAACACACTGAACACAATGAACAGAGTAACCCTTGTGTAAAGGATGGAGGCTATGTATGGGCCCAACCACACAAGTGTCCATTTACAAAGACTAGTATAAATTCTGCCACTTCCAAATGACAAATATTCAAAGGAAACCAACACTAAGCATCAAATACAGCACCATCCCTTCAAGAGGCCAACCAGTTACCTGCTAACAAGTTGGATTCATTGAACTCCCACCCTGGAAGAAGCAGCAATTCACTTTGAATTGACATTTTTTTAATCTATGCATATTCCAGGTTTCGATTTGCCTTTACTATCGAAGAACCACAGACAGCATCACTATCAATGAGATTACAGAAAGTTTGGTTCACCCACATGGGATCCAATATAACACTGCATCAGACTAAGGCATTATTTCTTGACTAGGGTCAATCCCCTCCACCCACTTACTCCAAAAGAGATTTGGCAAGGTCTAGAGACATTGGTCATTGTCACAACTGGGAGGTTGCTACTGACATTTAGTGTCTAGAGGCCAGGATTCCTACTAAACATTCTACATTCAGCTCCCCATACAAAATATTATCAGTACCAAATGTCAATATGCTACTGTTTAGAGACTGGACTAAGAGACTCACTATATAGCAGAGATGGTGCAAGGTGGGTGGAGGCCTATGATGATATAATCCACTGTTCTTATCATGCATCACATCATCCCAAAGCAACAGACATTGAAGAGCAATAGGATAGTTTATAGATGAAATAGATATGGAACAAGCTCAAAAATAGTATCCTACAAGGATAGGGACTCATCCCCAAAGAAAGAGTATACACTCAAATCAATGACCACTATAAAGTGCTGTGTCCCATTAATTATAATAAATATTACTGAGAACTAAAGGATGAAAGATGGAAGTTTGTGGTGTTTTTTAGGATTTTTATTTATTTTTGTATAGAACTGGGGTGCAGGTCGGAAGTGCGGGGGGTGAGAGGATTCACCGGGTCAGAGAGGGGAGCAGAACAGGCAGATCTACTGAAATACACTTTTAAGGGGAGCAGTGGGCAAAACAAGAGAGGTCTGCTGCACCATATGTGGGTTAGCTCCCTGGCTGGGGATAGCACTCAGACCGTGGCAGTGGGCCGTGGCTGTGGTAGTGCTGAGATTTAACACCTAGGCCACCAAAAACCAGGGAGTTTTTGATATTTTTTCCTAAAATTCTAACTTCTCTATGTTTAGTGGTCTTGGTTTCTTAATGTGAAAAATATTCACGAGAGAAATATAAGCTATGGTTTATTCCTCACGCCAAGAGTCCATGGGCAAAGAGAGGAGCACCATATTGATTGAGGTAACTGATCTGATCATAGGGAGAACGGCTATTATGATACATGGGGAACAGAGAGAACTTAGTTTGGCACTTGGCTTTCTCCTAATATTTTTTTTCTGCCCAGTTTTGATGATAAATGAACACATATGTATGTATGTATGTATGTATGTTTGTATATGTCACAATATGGGAAGGTTTTGATGACTAGTAGGTAAACAGTCAGATAAATGAATTTAGGTGATCACATCAAGTAATCCAACCTGCACAGGTTCTAGCTGTGGGAGAAGATGATGTGGGATAGATTTGAGGAAGGAGACAAAGAATGATCAAAATTGCAGCTTCAAGCTTACCTGTACAGTGAGAATGATAGTTGTCCCTGTTATCTTTCCTCTAAAAGTACATTCCAGGAAAGAGACCCACCCAAGTCTTGGAGGAATAACTTTCAGGGCTTAAATATAGCAAGAGGAGTTAAACCCTGCAAGAGTGGGTAGTAGAGGTTGTTGTGCTACATGCCCAGATCCCCCTTCCAGGGAGAAAGGACTCATTCCTGCAACTGCTGGGTGGATTGATGACTGATAGCTGTCAGCTGTCATTTCTGGGGTTTAGTATTTGGGATTTGCTCTCCCTTGAGGATGGCCACATTGCCCAAGATCTCTCTGCCTGCAGATGACAAGATTTATTCTAAGACTAACTGATATGGGGTATGAAGGCCAATTGGGGATATATCTAAATGGCCATTCCACCTAGGGGTCTCCTTGGGTTTGCCTCAGTTCTTGCTGTTAATACATTGCAACCCAACTTCTCCCTTGACCTAATTCTGCTTCCTTCTCATGCAGTGTAAGTGTTGATCCTGAGAGCAACTCCCCAGAAACTTTCTGTGTACTAAACTTCATCTCAGAGGCAACTTTCTGGGGAATTTGACCTGAAACATTAACACATACTCCTACACTTAACAAGTTAGTAAAAGTTTACTGCTTAGGCTTGCCAGAACCTTCCTCCTTCCTTGAAAGCTTGTCTTTCTAATGTCTGTTCACAGATTCACACTATGCACTCTCTTCCTCACTTTTGCCTATTTTATTTCATGTTTGGGAAATTTTGTGCTAAAAGCCAGAAGAAAATATATTATAACTGGAAAGAAGCATATGTAAAAGACTGCCTTCCTTAGCACCTGTTTATCTGCAAGTACCTTAGGAAAAGAAGATTGAAAGGAATTATGCTTAGTTTTAGTCTAACAAATATTTGGTCTGAAACATTTGCTTATACAAAACTCACCTTGATCTAGGCTCAGATTTATCTAGTGTTCCTTTTCTTTCATCTCTTTTCAAACACAGACTTGTTTATATCAATGTTTATATTAATCACCTCCAAGAAAACTATGACTTTGATTTATCATAGTTTATCTCCTGTAGAAGGGGAGAAACTGGTTACCAGAACAATTTTACATGTACCATATGAGCTTAGGGGGTAAAAAAAAGAAGAAAAATAAAAATTTTCTAGGAATGATCTCTAAAGGGTTCATGGAAAAGGTGACATTTAAACTCTGTTTGAAGGATGAACATAGTAACCAGAAAATTCTAGATTGGCTCTACTAACTAAATATACCAATAAAAAATTATAAGCAAGATAGAGTAATAAAATAATGAGATACACAGTTTGCCATGTTTGTGACAGCAAAGTGAAACTGTAGGGGTTTAATTTGATTCTGTAGGCATCAAATATTTTTGAATAGAGGAGAAATTTTGTTATTGCTTAAACATGATTAAAATGCCATTATACTTGGATGAGGTGGACACTAGAGTTTAGGAGACGTTGAGAAGGTCAAGTATTTGTAATTGTTGGGGTGAGACAATGAAGACCTAGAAAAGGTGATGGCAAAGAAGGAATGGCTTTGAGTTTTGTTGCACTACATAGTTTACAGATTTACCTGTATTCATCTGATCTAACATTCAGAACCTACCTTTATTCATTTTTGTGTATTGCAAGGCATACAAATAAAGTCCATAAATAGAGATACACCTTATTGGGTAACCATCCTTTATGTAGTATTTTATGTGACTAAACACTGACTCAATATGTACAAAGGTGAAGACACAGAGCCCAAAAGAAGGAAAAGTTGGCAGCACAAACTTTTGGGAACTGAGTAGGGTTTTTGTGGTTGATTGTTTTGTTTTGGTTTGTTTTTGCCTTCTACTGCACAATAGGCAATTGTGATTCAGGTGTATTTGTTTATTCTGCTAGGAAAAAAAAAGAATCCTCCCACTCAAACAAAAATACTATTATAAAGAGCTAGATATAATCAACAACACCCTACTTTACCTTTTATTGCAAGACTCTATGAGAGTCACATTCAAGGATTGATCCAAGTTATTTGTCTGTTTTTAATATTTGAGGGAATGATAATATTTCTCCTGTTCTAAGGTATCTTTTGCCCAGAAGAGAAAGGTTGGGTGTCAACTGTGGGGGGTGGGGGAGTAAGGGGTCTCTAGTGGCCACTTTGAGAGTAATTTCATAATATGCTTGTCAGCGTGTCTTTCTTCCAGTCCTGGTTTTGTTACCTTCTCTCTGTTTTCAATGTAAATACTGGTACAAAGGGAGCTATCTTCCTGCTGCTCAAAATAACTTCTTGGTTGGGTAAAATTTATAATGTTGGATTCTACTTTTAGCCAGGAAATGCAAACAAAGCTTGGTGACTGCTTGTTCACTGACCCCAAATTCATTCCATGTTGCTATAGCATCACCCCTGAGAAAATGGGCCTGTCTGTTTTCCTCCCCATAGACGCACTTCAATGGGCTTTTGTCAGCTCTTGAATTATAGCATTAAAATTTAAACACTAGGGATTTAATGGAGGATTATTATGACACTCCAGTGCATTCTTTCTGTTGCCATTAGCAACAAACCAAGGATGAAATAAAATAATTGTTTTACAAGGGACTGTTTTCCTAAAAGATGAAGGACCTACCTTATACTCTTAGAGTTTTATAAAGTGGTTTGTGTGTGTTACTGTTAATGTAAGAAGAATACTGGTAGTATGTAATAACAACTCAATGATGTAAAGTATTTTTATCTGTTAGTTCACTGATCTACAAAGGCAAAGATATTTTCACAGGACCCCAGATGATGAACTTCAATCTGCTGTTCCCAAACACATTCTCCACTGTCTGGAAGATGTGCAAAGGCAACAGCACAGAGTTCTCTCTCTCAAATCCTTCAAAGTGCTGTGAGAATAAAAGAATCCCCACCAAAAAGCCCCAGAGAAATCTGTCTGTCTATATGGTATGGTAATGACTGAGACTAGTATAGATAGGATTCTGGGAGAAACCCCGCTATTGAAACCTAAAGAATGCAACCAAGAAATTTTTGTTATAATACTGTAGCTTTCTCTGATTGGTCATATCCATGTGTCTAAGAAGAGATCAAAAATGAATAATAAAATCAAGGTATTGTCGTACTGGTCTTTGCTCTTTCATTTGGTTATATAATCTGAGAAATTTTCCTGTAGGTAATTTTGCATCTGGTTTTCTATTCTCTACCAGTCATTGACCTTTCTATTTGAATGTCATTTTCACCTCTTTCCTCGTCTTACGTCAGGATTCAGATTTACATCTAGAATTATATTTGTCTTTTCAGTAACAGAGATAACAATTTTTGTTGATTCTCAACTACTAAAATGTGTATTTATCCTTTCTTATCCTCCTGTATTCTTGTTGGATAAGGTATTTCAAAATATTTTTTTTTTTTGTCTTTGGAGTAAAGTCAAGTTCACTGTAGAAATAATAGAAGAGTCATCAATAATAAATAAATAATCATTTGGATTTTCACCATCCAGAGACAATACTCCTTAACCTAAGAGTAATTTTTTTTAAAGATTTTATTTTATTTATACATACAAGCTGGGGTACAGGCCAGAGACGTGGGGCGGCGAGAGGGTTCACCAGAGACAGAGTGGGGAGCGGAACAGGCAGATCAGAGGTACACTGCTGAGGGGAGCAGCGGGTGAGGCAGGAGAGGTCTGCCGCACCATGTGGGATTCTCCCCGGCCAGGCATCGAACTCGTGTCACTGCTGCCGACAGCTCCACAGCGCAGCGCTCAACCGCTGCGCCACTGGGGAGGCCCAAGAGTGATTTTTTTTTTTTTTTTTTTTGTAGAGAAATGAAAATAAGTCTTCTGGTCTTTCAGAGACCTCCTTCTTCTTCTCAGAAGCACCCCTATTACCAGTGTCTTGTGTTTATTTCCAGAGGTAGTTTGGGCAAACATCTTTATGTATACTATTTTTACATGGAATTGATAAATATTATATTTTCAGTTCATTGATTTTTTTTTCAAATAATAAGTCTTCAAAGCATAATTTGGAGTGATACAGAGCTGATATTTTTGTGGGACCATAGTGTTGGGGGTTTGAGGAAAGATATTAAAGGGCTTGTCCTTTGCTAAGCAACCATCCCATTACTTGTTAGATTATATGAAGTTGCCTAATGAATGGAAAAGTTTATGAAAACTATTTTCTTGTGTGCTTTACATAACATGGAGTAAATGTTCACTGTCTTGTTAATATTAATTTTATTTTTCATGTTTTGGGTTATGTGCCATGGTTTATATGGAATATCTGATATCATTATCCAAACCTGATATGAGAAATTTTTACTAATTCCTTGTCATTTCCTTTCCAAAGCAATGTTTCAGTATATATCCAGTAAATGTGACTTTATACGCATATATATCAATCAACTTGTACTCTAAATTATTAGAAGGTGAATTACTGAGATCAAAATACAGTATATAGAAGCTCACCATCTGTGAACCAGATCAGGCAATTAGGAGAACCTCTGTGAATTCTGAGCCCTGTTGAACCAGTGGCATTGTTTGAGGAAGCACGAAGAGGGTGGCTGGGAGGGAATAAAGTTTCTATTAAAGGACAGCTGCCACTTTTCTTATCAAATGGAGAAGCTTCTGGGACCAGCCCAATTATGTTCTTGAATATATCATTTTCATCTGCCAAGTACGGCTTATTGTGTCTTTCCCACCACATTAGTCATTGAGTCCCAGTTGATTTAGTCCCAAAATGGAAATACAAGGCAGAGTCACAGGGCATCCTTGAACCAGATGGTTTTGATACCGGGCAAAATGGGGCTTCAAGACTGCCAAAGGCAATACCCAAATTGCTTACCAGTCACTATCTTGGTTCTGCACCTGAGCACACAATTGTAAGACTACTCAGACTTAGGAAACAATACAATGGGATTTATTTAACAAACAAGGAAAAGCAAAGAATTATTGAAGTCAACATATGGCCTTTTACCTTACTTAAAGCAATGTCCAGTCCTTTAAGTCCCAGGAAAGTAGCAAAGGTGGCGTCTTCCCACCATTGCTGATGTGGAGCTCTTCTTCCAAACAATAGGCCACATTTCCAAAATGGCATCTTTCGTCTGCAGACATGCAACAATCAGACTGTAGGCCAGATTCCAGCTCACGAGGACGACACAGAACACAACTGGAGATGCTCCTGGAACTGCCATAGTGCCCCAGCACAGCACCAGGCTAACAATACTGCAAACAGCAACTGCAGTGGCCAGACAGCCCAACAGACTGCACTCACGCATTTTAGGAAGGCGCCCACTTCGGGCCTCTGCCTTCTTCCTTCAACTGCAGTAAAAACAAAATTGGGAGCAGTTTCTGTCGCTCAGCTACTTGCAAAGAATCCGAAGTCACTGGTCACAAAGCAACTTAAGATTCCAAAAATGCTCAATCTACATCCTGGTGGCTCAAAAACTTCTGGTGTCTGATTTCCAAACTCTTAATCTTCACGTCTACATTTTCTGTCTCCTCTTCTTTTCCTACATCATGGCGACTGACTCCTCTATTCCTTCAGCATGGCGACTGCCACTTCCCTTCCTACGTCATGGCAACTGCTCCTTCTTCTTTCTCTATATCGTGGCGACTGATTCCTCTATTCCTTCAGCATGGCAACTGCCTCTTCCATTCCTACATCATGGCGACTGATTCCTCTATTCCTACACCATGGCAACTGCTTCTTCTTTTCCTAGATCATAGCAACTGATTCCTGTATTCCTCCATCATGGCAACTGCTTCTTTTTTTTCCTACATCATGGTGACTGCTTCCTCTATTCCTCAGTCCCTTTTATTTTTCATCAGAATCTCCATCTCAAACTGCAAACTTAGCATTTTCCCTGGGGCTATTTATTTTCATCAGCAAACCCCTCCAGGGGGCACCACGTTTTCTGCCCTTTGGACTCAGCTCGGTTACAGTTTGACTTTGTCAAGATCCCAGTAGGGAGCTACTACCTGGCTTCAAGAAACTTGTACCTGGTAGTCATGTCAGAGAGGCAATGAGCCCGAATCCCCAAAGTGCCCCTTAATATAGAGACTGCCTTTCTTTACCAGCAACTCCAACTGACTGAAACTTACCAGTGAAGTTTGAGATCAAAGGTGTCATAAGGTTGTATGTCCCATTATCACTTCTCTATATGCAGCTTTTCCATGAGTGGGAGAATCCTCTCGGCACTTTTTGAATAAGGAAGTACATCACATGTAGAAGCAGCAACAACAGTACATTGAATTGTTTGGATAGTCAAATCCCTCTGCTAGATCACATTAGCCTCCTTCTATCGCTGTGAACCCTGCCCAAATCATATTCTCTGTATGGGGGTGCCCTCTCCCCACAGGATTAGGTAAGATGGTGACTTGAGCAGTTACATCCCACAAAGTTCTCCATATAATAAAACTGGTGTCTATGATCTTTGGTCTTTTGGGGGGGTGGTGAGACTTCTCTGTAAAGTTGGTGAGGTCAGGCAAGACAGGAAGTAAATAACCAAAGGGCATCAAAAGAGAGAAGGGGTATTCCATGCCATGAAATGAGACATTACATTCAAACTGAGCAGGTTTTGGGCAGGTGCTACTTACAGCTCAACAAAAAGAACTTGCAATAATTTTTGTCTGTCAAAACTCTATTGATCATTATTTCTGCTTTGGGGACTTTTTGGTTCATCAGTTGCAGCTTCATTTCCTTTGGCTGGGGCTCTGGGCTTACTGCCTTATTGTCATGGTAACATACACTCATCCACCTTCCCAGAGGAGAGTGAGCAATATCCACTGAACCATTTAGGCATCTAGGTTCTAGCCCATCTTTCATTGTTTTTAAACTTCATTAGCAGGATAATGGGGAGGTTCTTACTCTCCCACCCCCCTTGCCCAGCATTTGTTGTTACATCCTAGAGAGCCTAGTCATATTCCCAAACCTGGCCTGTAGGACCCTTTCCTTTCACTCCCAGAAAGTTACTTCTTAGTCAGCATCCCGTCTTTGTCATCAAAACTATTAAGAACTGTAAAGGGTCCGATATATTTGTTCTCTTATTTGCAAGCTCACAGTTAGTTGGCCACAATCCTATGGATGCTAAAAATGACTTTCACTCTTATGTCAAAAATAAGGGACTTTATTAAACACACTGTGTTAAGCTGTATGAACATTAATCAATTTTTGAGGATTCCTTTTACTCACAAGACAGTGACACTAACATGACATAGATGTGCCTAGAGATAACCATCCATGCAGTGTTTTGCATTCCAGGAAAGGAACCCTTCGCATAGAGAAAGTCAGTACTTCATAGTAAGCATTAAGCATGTTTGTCTTTTGTTACAAATGAAAATGTTGTTTTATCAGAGCAGCAAGCATGCCTGATTTTTGTTCTAGGGAGAACTATGATCTGTATCATTTCAGGTCATTTATTATTCAAACATTTTTAAGGAGATAGTCCAGAAGAAAATACAGTCAGTGCCTCTGTTCCCAAGATGTGTGAGAAAACAATGAAGAATTATTTCCCAATTAATTCCATGGCTTAGATGTACTTAAAGGTATTCAGTTAGTCCCTTCCATTCTCCCATTGGTGGGCATTCTTTCATGAAAAACCAGTGTAGGCTGCTCAATAATCCTTATGCATATGCTTGCTTGCTTGCTTGTTTTATTTATTTATATTCGGTAATTTTTCAGATGGAATTTTTTTTTTTTTTTGTATTCAGGATAAGTTTATTAGGAAAAAGAGAAAAGGAAGGGGCCTCCCTGGTGGCACAGTGGGTTAAGTGCAGCGCTGTGGAGCTGTCAGCAGCTGCTATGCCAGTTCAATGCCCAGCTGGGGAGATTCCCACATGGCGCAGCAGACCTCTTCTGCCTCACCCGCTGCTCCCCTCAGCAGTGTATTTCAGTTGATCTGCCTATTCTGCTCCCCACACTCTGTCTCTGGTGAACCCTCTCACCGCCCCCCACCTCTGACCTACGCCCCAACTTGTATGCATAAATAAATAAATCTTTTTTAAAAAGAGATAAAAGGAAGAAGAAAGTGCCTGCATAGACACAGGCAGGTAGTCTTGGGACAAAAACTGCTCTCAAGTGGAATTATTAGGTAAACATGGCTACATTTAATTTTGATACATTTGACTTATTTGCTCTACTGAGAGGTTGTTAAAATGAACACTTCCAACAGGTGTGTTCAAGAGTGACTTACTCCCTATTGTGCAAATAAATAAATATAACCTTCACATTCTTAAATTTAATAATTTTTTGAAAAGTAAGTAAATGTGGAGAATAGAGAATGTAATTAGTACTTTTTAGTTGATCTGATCCACAATGACAAAAACTGAAGTGGCACTATTACAGCACACTTATTTCTCATAGTTCTGGGGATTGGAGAGTCCCAGATCAAGGCACCAGCACATGTGGTGTTTGGTAACGGCCCACTTCCTGGTTTAAAGACAGCCATCTTTTCACTATACCCTCACATGGTGGAAGAGGCCAGGGAGATCTCTAGGGCCTATTTTATAAGACCACTAAGCCCATTCATGAGTGCCCCACCCTCAGGACCTAAGCAACTCCCATTATGAGGCGGTTAGGAGTTCATCATATCAAATATTGGAGCAGCACAATTGTTCAATCTATACCAAAGTTTAATAAATAACCTTAAATATAAAAGTGGAACAATTGCTATAACTGATTCAAAAAGACAAATTTCTCATATAAACATTATATCTTATAAGAAAGGTTTTTTTAAAAAATTGGGAAATATTTGCATATTTTTTCCATAAAACAAGATAAATCTACATCTAGGTTATACTTTGTCATTATGTGGTCTGAGTTTGTGTCTAAGCTTATACAAAAAGAAAGAGAAAGGGTTTTTCTGTTAAAAGATCTAAGGATTTCTCACTTGTAATTTCAATCTTTTCATTTTTTCACTAATAACATACATCTATTAATGTTTCTTGGAAAACACTGCAGTCAGTGGTTTGTAATTATCTTTCTTGTTTGAGATTGAGATTTTCCACTAGTCTTGTGATAATTAACTCAATTTTTAAGACTCCACTGATTCATTCTGTAACTTACTTAGTAGTGGCTTGAGCTTACTTGATAACATCAAAAGTACTCTAAGAAAGTTGATAATCTTGTTTATAATGATCCTTGTGATTTAACATTGAATTCTAACAAGCAATAGCCACTCAAGTTTCTCTCCTTTTGAAAAATGTGTGCCAGCAATAAACAGCATTACTTGCAATAGCTTCTCAACTGATAGGGTAAAAACACCTTTTTTAGGTAAAAATGGACCTTTTAGTTCCATTAGTTTACTTTGGATGAAATCCAGGTCCTTGGGATTTTTACTTGTTTTTTCAGTCAAATGTGAACCCAAACTCATTTTTTTCAATAAAAAGGGCAAAATAAAAACATATTTGCAGAAAAGAACTAATAAGATAATATAGCCATATACCTGAAAAATTTTGATATTTAGAAAATTGTATATAGTTGCAACAAAGCCTAGGAAATATAATTTTTAAATAGATGCATTTTTCAAATTAACACAAAATAAAAGATGTGCAGAAATATATATAATGAAAATGTACAGGACCTTCATGGAGAAATGTCTAAATTTTATTGAGAGACATTAAAGGAAAGCCAAATTTTGCTACTTTCAAGGAAGACTTCCTGTTATACAGAAGTCAATACCCCCAGAGAAGTCTTTTCACATATGCTCTGAATCTTGAGACAGGTCAAACAATTTTCTAATTAAAACTTAAATGACTATGAACAGAAGATACTATGATTAAACAGATATACTGATAAAGGGAATATTATGCAGAAGTAAAAGTAATGAAACTCATTTATGGGGGAAAAAAGTGATAAAACACTATAATATGATTCTACTTTATAAAACTCAAAAATAAAAATAAACCATACCACATAATATACCCCATAATATATTAAAGAATATATTTGGAAAACTTTTATAAAGTAAAAAATAAACTCAAAATTTAAGAGCATGGTTACCTTTAGAAACAGGAGTATGAGGTAAGGAGGCATACACAAGTAATCACAGGTAGTTCCAAAACTATATTGATAGTACTCTAACTCATAAATATGAAAATGGATTCCTAATTGTTTATTACTAATACTGTTAGGTTTGCATATAGTTACACATATTACATGTATATTAAATGTTATCTAATACAAATTTTAGAAGTTATGTTTACAAATGAAAGGAGCAGTGTTATTACAATTAAAAAAAATTCAACAATTATATTTGCATCATCAATCATAATCCTGCTTAGTATTTTGGTATATTTCCCTCCAGTATACATACACACAGATATTTCTCTTGTTTCAGTTCTCTAAATAATGTAATATCATTTAAACTATTAGGTACCTTCTCTTTTTTACTAACATTATAGTGAGCTTTTTTTGTTGTTGTTGTTTTTGTCCATAAGCAGTGCTTTTAGACATAACTTCCCAGGGCTCTATTGTTTTCCATTATTGCAATTACCATAACTTATTTATCTACTATGCTGACTTTTACATTGACATTGCATTCTTTCACTTTTGCATAGTTATGAATGTAATGAGCATTCTTGTACCTAGTCATTTTTTTCATACGACTTTGATTATTACTTTAGTGTAAATTTCTAGAAATAGAATTGCTGAATCAAAATTGCAATATCAAATAAAAATACAGATTTAGGAGGTCAGTTTGACCTTTACTTCAGACTACACCCATAACTATGACTCACAATTTTTGCTCTCCCACATACTGTGGTATGAAATACCACAATGTTGATTCCAAGAACAATAGTGAACCTCATCAATGCAGAAACATCACATTTCCTCTTCTTTCTCTTTCCTTCCCTTCAGTCTTCCATCATAATCATAAACATAGAACTGGAGTATTGGATAAAAACCAACAAGAATAAGAAAGAAAACCAATACCTTAGGGAAAAGAGAGAATTCTTATAAAAGGGAAATTTGATGCAATCATCTTTAATAAGATTTCAGAGAATATTATGCTAATAAAAAATAAATATGATGCTATTGGAAAAAAAGAGAACAAAAGGTTTCTTGAAATTTAAAGCTATACTGTTAGAAATAAAAATAAAGCCAAAATTGAAGCCAATATTGTAGAAATAAAATTATTCATATAAGAGCTAAATAAAAGAATAGTTCTGGAAGAAAATGTGGTGACATTAAAGAAAACTTCTCAGAATGAGAAACAGACAGAGATGAAAATTAGATCTTGAGTATGAGTCTTGAGTGTCAAACTACTCTTCAAAGGAAGCATTAGTAATAGATAGTGAAATGTAATACATATGTAATAATTCTAAATATCTAAAGATAAAATTGAGGTAAATTTATTCACCTAATTCTTAAATATGGGGATATTTGTGTTTGTGTCTGATTAAACTGGTCAACAAATTTTTACAAGTCATGTTACTGAAATAAAATTAGTCATTTCCTATCAATTTGTATGTGCTCAACACGAATATGACAGTCAAATTATAATTTTGGCTCTACGTATTTTGTAATCTGCAATAAATTGATGTTTACATCATGAAATGCATGCCAATAGTAATAGATAGGCCTACGGTTAATACCTGTAAAAAATCAAGTCATAGACTACTTCTTAGATTTCTTCACTTGTCTCTTGTACAGCTGTTCAGGAATAGAATACACGGAAGACCGTTTCCATTGTGCAAAAGCACAGCCTTAAGACTCAGTTTCCAAGAGTCTAGCAATAGTCTCCATTCTTGTGGGTCATGAGTCATTTCTAAGGCATTCATGAGGCCCTCAATATTGGAACAGAATACCAGAGTATTTTCCTTTCTGAAGAAAGGCTCCAACTGCAGGTGGCGCTTTCGATAGAAAGTAATTGTGACATCTTCTAGAAGATTTCATGGTTGGAATCTTGATCCTAGCAATTCTGCCTTGTTCTTGGATAAGTCCAAATCACGAACCAGGTCATTTAGTTCTTCCTGTGTTATTCTGTGTGGGGTTGATGATGCACCACAGTGAAAATCTGGATCCCTGCATGCTGACGGAACAGGAGAAGAACAGGTCGACTCACCGTTGTCCACATCAGATGAATCAAGAGAGTATTCTGCTGGAGGTTCTGGAATAGGAAGGCCCTCACCATGTGGAACTGGTCTCAATGCAGATGGAATGTTTGGGTAGAGTATTCTCGATTTCGTTTGCTTTGTTATTCTGCCAGAAAGAGGAGGAACCAAGCAGAAGTAACAGTCTTTTATGTAGTTGCTTGGCTCTCTCCACACCATGGGGACTGCAAACAGCATTGATGGTCTTTTGCGATTGAACCACTGTGAAAGCTGTGTTGTACATATAGCACAGCATATATGCGAAGCCCAAGGCTTGTCTTGGTCACCAACCTTGCATCCAAAGGAAAGAAATGATAAGACTTCTTTACTTGAGAAGTGATACTTTTCTTCTGGTTGGCAAATGTCACTTCCCCACAAATACAGCAGAAATTGTCCACGCTCTTAACTCACTTTCGAGGCATTATTGTTCTGTATTGTGCCTAAATGGATAAAATAATAACAGTTCTATGGAACGGTAGCTTAAACTGTCTCATACAAAGTCTGAAATATTTTCAATGCTCAACCTTTCTGACAGGGCTTTAGTGCACTGCTGATGTCAACTTACTTCAACAACCACCTGGCAGTAGTATTGCATTGCATCAGAAAATGATGCAATCAATTCTGGATGATGTGTGCATGATGGTAGTATGCAATGTGATGCAATATGACATCATTCTAGGCTGATTTAGGATGTTGTTGCAGTCCTACTGGATAAATTTACATGGTGAAACATATAAAATTAATTATATAAAATACCTTCAAAACGAGAGCTAATAAAAAATTTTCAGGGTTATATTCATGTTCAGCACACCAAGATACTACAGATTAGGGCCTTTTTAAGTCAGTAACGATCTCACTGTTGACCAGTGTTATCTGATTAAACAATTAAATACTATGACTAAATCCCTTTATCTTTTAGAAGACACATTTTATTGCAGAATTATTTCTCCACATTGAGGAAATCGCATAGTTTACTAGAGATCACAGAGGGAATTTCAAACAGGCTGGAAATGTGGAGAGCATGGAGTTCATGCATCTTCTGATAGGTAATGTGATTTCAGAAAAGCGAAGTCTGCATAAGTATACATACTAGGCCCAAAAAAATGGTTATTTGGGAAGATAGGTTGGTTTTTCCAACTTCTTCAAGAGTTTATTTGGGCTAAGATTTACAGCAAAGATTCTGCATCATTTTCATTTCATCGCAACCCAATATCCTTTTTGGTGGCTTTGAAAACAAATAGCCAGAGAATTCCATTTATATGTCAAGCTCCCTGTAATGCATTTAAGTTTCATCATTATGCAATTTGAGAGCCTGCAAATGGATTTCTATAGACATGAGATTCCCTACAAAATATAAATGCTCAACTTGATTACTCCAACTATCAAGTCCAAACACCATTGAAAACACAGTAACGCCAAGAAGTCCACTAATACACTTGCTTTTAAACCACAGAGACATGTCATTCAGTGGAAATGACAGTAGCCTAATCTCACTTCTTAAGAAGTTTGGTTGGAGGCACACACCATTTCAGACGATACGAATATAACTAAACCAATGATTTAATTTGTCAACTTCAGAAATGGGATTAGGTTATGGAGAAAATAAAAATATTAAATGAAGTGTCCCTGATAAATATTGACTTTCTGGCAAATTTGGAGCTCTTCATGCTAAATAAAAATATGAGGCTTCTTTTGACACTTAACCTATGAGGTCATCTCCAATAATGTTATAATGCATTGGACAAGAACTGCAAAACAAATGAATCCTCTAATTTGAGCCAAATTATTACAACAGTTTTCAACTAATTCTCTCCATATTATGCTTTCTTTTTGCCAATTACCACCCGCTTCCTCAGTATGGTTTTTCTAGTTTATAGGAATTTCAGACTGTTGATGTCATAAACTGAAAGAATAATTATGACCGCAAACAGAAATTATAAGCAACATGTAATCATAGTGTAATGTTTTAATTTGGGGAAAAAAAGAGCACAAAATCAACCAAAAATATGCACAAGGAACAATAATCAAAATTCCTTGCTTGGATTACTTTATTAAATTATATTATGGGAATTTTAATCCTTATCTTCTAACTCATTCTGACTTTCATTTTAAAAAGTCAGTCTTCTCAGCATTTTCCTCTTGTTCCTCTCTTAAATTGGGTTTACTTCTATTTTTAATAATATACTTCTACAGGAAATGATAATTAACAGAATATTCCTAAACATTTCACAAGTAGATCAAATAAATAACATCATAAATTAAATGAACTGCACATGTGCCAAATTAGAACCACAATGACTTTGTACCAGTTATGCTGTATGACAAAGGAATGCAAATATGAAAAACATCCAAAGGAACTTAACAGTCTACTGGAGGAAAAGGCCATGTTCCATGAAAAGAAGTTTCAGAACTTGAAGCAAAGAGATGAAGGCAGAGGGGGGGAGTACTAACTGCAAGCTGGGTAGAGAGCTAGGTTTTGAAATCTGAATGCTGATTTTGGCATGAACTTTTTAAAAGCCCCACTATGCTCCATGATAGAGTGCTTGTTTGGGAGAGCAGATCACTTTAAAATACTGAGCCATGGAAAATGGGTTAGATTTCAGAAAAGCAGCTATGCATGGAGTCAAGATGTATATGTAACTTCTAGCTCCAAGCCATGGATGCAGTGAAATGGTCAAGAAAATGTCACATACTCCATTTAAATAAAAAATTCTGACATTACTATTGATAGAATAATTATTGGAATTCATCACAGAAAAATGATCCACCACACAATTTTCTTTTAATATTGTGGAGATAAAATGTTCAGTTGACTGATTGAACTCGTTTTTTCCGCCAATTGTGGTTTTATAGAAATATGACCCTGGCTTCATCACTCTTCTTTCTGTTCCAATTCAATTTATGACTCACTTCATGACCATGAGAATGCATTAAGCCAGTACCACACTTATCAATGGTCTAACAGTCATTTCTTTCGGGATATTTCTTTGGAGCCTATTGAATAGACAGTTGGTAAGACTGGATGAAAAGAGTTAGAAAAATGCAAAATTGTCACAAAACAGACCTAGGTCCTCTCCTGTCTTGCCTCTTAACGTGCTGTGTTTCCCTGGGCAAGTCACTTCCGCACATCAAGCGTGATACCTGCTGCATGTAAAAGAGTCAATGCCTGCTTCCTCTGGCTTCTCGACATTAAAAAGAAATTAACATAATTTTTATTTTGTTTTATTCTGTTTTAATTAGCATAGTAGAAAAGCCTGTTTCCCAGTTTGTCCCTGTCTCTTGCTAATTATGTGACATATATATATGGTCTCACTCCCTCCGTGTGCTTTTTAAATAGCAGTTGAAGTAGATAAAGTCGCTGGTCGTTTCTAGCTCAAAATTCTACTACTGAAAAAAAAAAAAAGTGCCTCCAGACTTCTAATTTGAATGCCAGGTTTCAGCCTGATGTGAATTAAACTGTCTGGATTATAAACCAACAACAAAACAAAGTTTATAATGGAAAAAGCAAGTGACCCTTGGCTTCTGCAAAGCTAACGGTTCCCGCTATAATATTAAGTTACCGCTCATATCCCTGGGCAGCGACTGGTGTGTTACATAACAGTGACTGCTGCAGATTACCCAATCCTTTCACCTAACCCTAATTGCACAGTCTGCTTGTGGCTCCTATAATACTTGCTTCTCTTCAATGACACACTCCAGGGTAGATGTGGCTGCTACCACCAAACCCAACTTTCTTTGGTTTAAAACAGCACAGCTATGTGCAGCTTTCATCCACTCTTCTTTTAGAGTGCGTTATATAGGCTTCTACTTCTGCCTCTTTTCTAATTGGCAACTACTTCCTGCCCCAAATGACCTAGCACCAGGGAATTTTCTAACAAATAATAAAATGCTGTAAAATAGGTAAAGTACAATTCGCCCTCTGATTTAAGGCACAGATTTGCAGGAAGGTCCAGCTAGAGAAGAAGGTAGAAGGAAGAGGAAGGTAGAAAGGAATGGTTCATGTTAAGTACAACAAATTTTCAATTGAACAGAATTTAATTTGTCTCTACATTTAATCTGTACTTCCTTTATTACATATAGATGTTTTAACACTTAAGAAGAGAAAAATTAATGGCAAATTTGGAAGAGGACATTTCTATAACACAAAATAGAAGATACTTAAGATGAAACAATAAATTTATTTTCAGATGTGTATGTCATCTAAAATTTAGTGGTCAGAAACAATCTAAACATATGTTCCTCAAAAGAGAACAATCCAGCATTGTTTGTCTAAAATATAATCATTTTTGCTTATAAAATTTTACAATTATATTTTAGAAGTCATAGGTAAGTAGGAAAACAATGCAAGAATCAAAACAGCCAACATGTCAAATAATATTCTATACTTTTTTCAATGCTTGTTTATATCAATATAATAGAAATATTATGTTCACAATTTTGCACACATTCTTATTGATCAATCACTGTCATATATTAATCTATATTATTTAGACCCTTTGTTAATAATATTATAAACTAATTTACATTTCATTTATCACAATATACTCATTCATTCTCTGAATTTCAGCATGAATCCAAGTTTTTATTAATGTAAAAAAGGCACAAAAAATCTTTTGCAAACATTTTTCCCAAATTTCTGATTTTATTCCTTAAGCTATACATATTGCCAAATAAATCTAAAAACCAGAGTTAATATTTTGAATTTTTAATTATTTTCTATCCTCTAGAAGGAAATCTTAATGCCAAACTAAGGGTAAACTATAAAAGAAGTATAAAGCAAGATTTAATGACAATCTTGTAGAGAATTGGTTGCAGATAGATTTTCAAGCATCATGACATAAAACAAAAACTGATAGTAAGGTAATTAATTTCCACCATCAAGTTATATATGTACCTGTACTGCACCCACAAGCCATCCTGTTTTCTTTCTTTTTTTTTTTTTTTCAGTGAAAGTACTACTTCTCCTTTTATTTAGAAGTCACTGCCCATCTCTCTCCCTAGGGATTTCCTTAGTCACTACTAAATTTTTTTCTATCAGTATTTTTTTTTTCCATTTTTTTTATTGTTATTTGTGTCTTTTACATTTTGTATTCCCCTTGGGCAGCCCACCACCAATTCACCCGTGATCCATCTCCATGGTCCCCTGTATTCTCCTCTCTTCCATTTTGTGCCCTTATCCTCCCCTCCCCCCTCCCCCACCGCTGAGTGTCTCTCTCCCACCCCGCCTCCCTATAGTCCT